>QZWR01000362.1:0-16936 GCA_004114325.1 Zoophagus insidians | reverse complement strand
AAACTATCCGTGAGCGAATCATCGTTTGTAATTGCCACAGATAGTAATGAAGTTAAATTGCCGCTTACACAAAAAACACTCGACAGTTTAGGGATACATATTGACGTACAAAAATTTTTAACTGGTGATATTCGCAAACCAATATCTGTACCCGGCACATTTACACCACTAAAAAGAAACGGACAGGGATTTCTCAATGTTTTACAAGCCCCTATTAAAGGAATTGTAGATAGTATTGATATCATTTTATTTGTTCTCATCACCGGGGGGTTTATGTATGTATTTAATGAAACGGGTGCTATGGTAAAAGGAATTGCCAGGCTTTCACATACTATGAAAGGGCGTGAACCATGGCTGATTGCTATTCTTACCATTATACTTTCATTTTTTGGCGCCTCTTATGGTATGGCCGAAGAAGCGTTGGTTTTTTATCCTATACTGGTACCGCTTTTTATTGCTGCAGGATATGATTTACTGGTACCGTTAGCTATCATTTTTGGTGGCACTATGATTGGTGGTATTGCTGCCTTTTCTAATCCGTTTTCTACTATTATTGCTTCCAATGCTGCCGGTATTAACTGGATGGATGGAATAATACAACGACTGTTACTTTGGGCCGTTACAACTACCTTACTGGTGGTATATATTTTAAGGTATGCCGCTAAGGTTAAAAAAGATCCCACTGCATCGCTGGTATATAAAATTGATGGCATTGTAAAACCACCTTACGAAGTAATATCCAATAACGAAACCGAAGCCCCTAAACTGGAATGGAAAACCAAATTGTTACTGCTTATTTATGTACTTAGTTTTCTTACCATGATTGCTGGTGTTGTTTTTTTTAAATGGTGGACACTGGAAATGTCGGCCTTGTTTCTGGGATCTGCTATACTTGTTGCGGTAATAACAGGCATTAATGAAAAAGTTTTTACACGTGAATTTATTAAAGGTGCAGAGAGTTTGCTTACTGTTGCTTTTATTATTGGTGTGGCCAGAGGGGTTACCATTGTATTAAACGAAGGACATATCAGCGACTCCATACTTTTTTATACTGCCCATCTGGTACAGGGCATGCCGCCATCTTTATTTATTTTACTGTTGATGTTATTTTATCTGGTCTTTTCTCTTTTTATCCAATCCAGTTCAGGCATGGCGGTTTTAACCATGCCTATTATTGGAGCGCTGGCCATTATTGTAAATATCCCAGGAAGAGAAATTGTTAATTCTTATTTGTATGGGATGTGCATCATGTCGTTTTTTGCACCTACCGGTTTGGTATTACCATCTTTGGCAATGGTAAACGTGAGTTTTAAAACCTGGCTCAAATTTATTACGCCATTAATGATATTGATCACGTTGATTTGTGCTGTGGCTTTGGTTATTGGAATTTATCTATAAACAAAATAAAAAACTGATGATAAAATAATGATTGCTGTTTTTGTGCGTAGAAAAATTGCTATTGACAACCTGACACCTTTAATCAAAATGATTAAACTACTTTACTGATCTAATTCAACACTGCTACAATGAAAGCCAAATCAATTAAAGGAACATCTACAGCAGAAATTAAAGCTGCATTAGAACAAAGCATGATTGACTGTAACGATCGTTCTTTTTACTGCAGTGGTTCAGTACCACAAGGATCTAAAGTCCGCTTTTCGTTACCACCCGATTTTGATGTGATTGAAAAAGTAATCAGCGATTGCGAAATATTAAAAGCTAATGAAATGCCAGAAGCTGACGCACTTATTGTGTTTAGTTGTGCCGGCAGAAAGGTATCACTCGGGCCAATGATACGTGATGAGATTGCAGGATTGAAAAAAATCTGGAACGTACCAATGGCTGGTTTTTTCTCTAATGCGGAATTAGCCAGGGCCAATGGTGGAAATTTAGAAATGCATAATCTTACCAATTGCTGTGTAGTAATAAAAGAAAAATAAATGAATCAACATCTTCAAAGCATATTAAGTTTTATTGAGCAGGATACAAATTTATCTGCAGATGAAAAAAAGGCTATCCTGCAATCTCTGAAAGATGCCGATAAAGAATTTGAAATAATCAATTTCAAATTAGACAGAACCGAAAAAGTGAAACACACTACTGCAATCCTGTTAGAAGAGACGATTGAAGAACTGGAACAAAAAAGAAAAGCTGTTGAAGCACAGAACCGTGAACTGGAAATCGAATCTGCTTTGGAAAGGGTAAGAACAGTTGCTATGAGCATGAACAAGCCAGATGACATGCTTGAAGTATGCAAAACCATTGCACAGCAATTGCAGCTACTGGGTATAAAAGATATACGCAATGTGCAAACGGCTATTTTTAATGAGGAGAAGGGTACTTATATGAACTATGAGTATTATGCAAAGCATGATAAAACATTTGTTACCGAAACCCAATATACCAATCATGAAAAAACGAGCGCCTTTGCCGAACAAATGTTTAAAGGAAAAGGTGAAGTATATACCACACACATTAAAAGTGACGAAATTAAAGACTGGCTGGCATATCAAAAATCCACTAATGTATTTATTGATTCCTATTTAGAAAATGCAAGTTCGTTGAGTTATTACTGGCATTCGTTGGGGCCAGTGGCGCTAGGCATTTCTTCTTATGTTCCTTTAAGTGATAATAATCTGCAATTGTTCCAGCGTTTCCTTAAAGTATTCGATCTGTCTTACCGCAGGTATTTGGATATTGAAAAAGCAATTGCCCAAGCAAGGGAAGCACAAATAGAAACCTGTTTAGAAAGAGTACGTTCCCGCAGTATGGCTATGCACAACACTTCCGAATTACAGGAGGTCATCCACACGGTACATAAAGAATTACTTCATTTGAATATTGCCATTCACGGGGGTTCATTTATTGCTATCAATAGTGATATTGCAACAACACTCCGTTGCTGGGGATCGGGAGGCACTGCCGACACATCGGCTGAAGTACAGCTTCCACTTTATGAAAAACCTTTTTGCAGCAATCTTATAAATGGCATAAAAAATGGCCCTGGATTTTTTACTGAAGAATACACACAAGAGGAGAAAAAAGATTTTTTTACATTTTTATTTCAACATGAGCCCTGGTCGAAACTGGATGCTGAACAAAAAGAAGAAACCCTTTTAAGCCCCGGAGGATATACCAGGTCCTGCTGTGTATCTCAGCATACCAGCATTTTTATCATCAACCACTTTGGCGAAAAGTTTTCCGCTGAGGATAACGATATACTCAAACGCTTTGGAAAAGTTTTCGAACAAACCTATACCCGTTTTCTTGATCTGCAAAAAGCAGAAGCACAATCAAGAGAAGCACAAATTCAATTAGCACTGGAACGTGGCCGTACACAAAGCATGATCATGCAGCATTCAAAAGAACTGGATGATACATTACGTGTTTTTCACGAGCAGGTTTTATTGCTGGGCATTAATTCAGCATTTTCTTTTTTATGGTTGCCCGATGAAGAAAAAAGCAATCACATATTTTGGGCTACATGGACAGAAGATAATAATGATGCAACCATTTTTAAAAGTAAAGCCATTACTTACCCGCTCGACAGAAATGAACCGGCTACAGCGCAATGTTTAGTGGATTGGAAAAGTGGGGAGCCCGTTTTTTCTTATGCTGTTCCTCCTGAAGCCGTGAAAGGTTATTTTGCCGCATGGCAGGAATTAATTGCTGGCGTTGAAAAATTAACGCCGAAACATTTCACCAATGGATTATATTATGTAGAAGCTTTTATGAAGTATGGTTGCTTTGGTGTAATGCTCGAAAATGATCTTAATGTAAATGAAAAGAAAATATTGGACCGTTTTGCAACAGAGTTTGAACGTGCCTATACCCGTTTTCTCGATCTGCAAAAAGCAGAAGCACAAGCCAAAGAAGCACAGATAGAAGCGGCGTTGGAAAAAGTGCGTAGCAGAACAATGGCTATGCAAAGCAGTAATGAATTGCAGGAAACAGCCGCAGTTCTTTTTCAGGAGTTTAAAAAACTAGGAACAGATAATGTTTACCAGGTCACCATCGGCATATATAATGAAGACGAACAGTCAATAGATTTCAGGGTTACCAGCTGGGCAGGTAGTGGCGAACAGGAAAACCGTTCTTTTAATCTGGATATGAACGAACCCACTGTATTGCAACCTTCAGTAGCAGCATGGAAAGCCAATAAAAAATCATTGGTAGTTGACCTTACCGGCGAAGCACTGGAAGGATGGATCAATTACCGCAATAAAATGAGTGGCGTTACAATCAGTAGTAAAGACACAGAAGGCCGCAGGGTAATCAGCATAGCCTACTTTTCAAGAGGTCATATTTCTATTTCATCACCATTACCGGTATCACAAGAAACTATTAAAACATTAGAACGGTTCGCTGCAGTATTTGATGGAACCTATACCCGCTTTCTCGATCTTGAAAAAGCAGAGGCGCAAGCACGAGAAGCGCAAATAGAAACTGCATTGGAAAGAGTGCGAAGCCGTACCCTTGCTATGCAAAAAAGTGATGAACTTGCCGAAACAGCAGCTGAAGTGTTCAAACAATTAATCAGCTTGGGTATTGAACCAAACCGTTTATATATCGGCATTGTAAAAGAAGAATCGGGTGATATGGAAATGTGGGCAACGGATGAAGATGGCACACAGGTTGGCAAGAAATTCATGTTCAATAAAAATGAAAATGTTTCGGTAAAAAAACTTTTCGATGGATGGAAGGCAAAAGAAAAATCGGTGATAGTAGATATGCAGGGAAAAGAACTGGAAGATTATTTTCATTACCTGAATAATGTTATGCATATCCCTTTCAAAGGCGGCCTTACTCAAAAACGAAGAGTACAAAGTGTAGCTTATTTCAGCAAAGGTTTTATTGGCATGGCTTCGCCGGATGGACAAGGTGGCGAAACAATACAATTGCTGGAACGGTTTGCTGCAGTATTCAATCTCACTTTCACCCGTTTTAATGATTTAAAAATTGCAGAAGCACATGCTGAGCAAGCAGAGCAGGATTTGATAGCCATTAAAGAAGCTAAACAAAAAGCAGAGGAAGCCTTGATGGAATTGCAGGTTACACAAAAGCAACTGATACAATCAGAAAAGATGGCATCGTTAGGTGAACTCACCGCAGGCATTGCACACGAAATTCAAAACCCGTTAAACTTCGTCAACAATTTTAGTGAAGTAAGTAATGAACTGATGGATGAAATGAATGCGGAAATTGAAAAAGGCGATCTGGAAGAAGCAAAATTAATTGCACTTGATATCAAACAAAATTTAGAAAAAATAAATCATCATGGCAAGCGTGCCGATGCTATCGTAAAGGGCATGCTCCAACATAGCCGTAGCAGCAGTGCCACCAAAGAACCTACTGACATCAATAAATTGGCAGATGAATATTTACGTCTCGCCTATCATGGTCTACGTGCAAAAGACAAATCTTTCAACGCCACATTACAAACAGATTATGATGAAACTATTGGCAATATCAATATCATTCCGCAGGATATGGGAAGAGTGATTTTGAATTTAATTACCAATGCATTTTATGTGGTGGATGAAAAGAAAAAGCTATTAGCTAATAGCCAACAGCTAATAGCAGCTTCATATGAACCAACTGTTTCTGTAAGTACAAAAAAAACTGGCGATAAAATTTTAATCAGTGTTAAAGATAACGGCAACGGCATTCCACAAAAAGTATTAGATAAAATATTTCAGCCTTTCTTTACCACTAAACCAACAGTCCAGGGAACAGGATTGGGTTTATCATTGAGTTATGATATTGTGAAAGCGCATGGGGGTGAGTTGAATGTGCAAACAAAAGAAGGAGAAGGAACAACATTTACTATTCAAATACCAGCTAATGCATAAAATGTTAAAAATAGTATCGGCAACAATTTTTTGGATCACATCTATTTTTTATTGCCAGGCGCAAAAAACGGGTATTGATAGCTTTCAATTAAAACTGTCTGCCATTTCACAACCTATGCAGCAATTTAATCTTATCAGAAAGGAACTTGAATATTCTAACAATACTTCCGACAATATTGATTCTTCGTTGTGCATTCAATTGCTCGGCATAGCCCAGCATTTAAAAAGCGATTCTTTGTTAGCCATTAGCTATAACTGGATCGGTGCTTATTTTGCTTTTAGCAAGGGCGATAATATTTCTGGCCTGGAATATTTTTTTAAAGGTATTCCACTGGCAGAAAAAGTAAAAGATAAGCGGCGTATCAGTTCATTATACTTTGATATTAGCCTTGTTTACTCCGGGTTTAAAAATTATCAAGCGGAGTACGACTACACAATTAAAGGTGGAGAAAACCTGCCCGATCAATCGTCGCCTCTTTATAATTTCATGTTGATACAATATCAGAATAACCTCTGTAGTTACTATCTCGATATCAACAAAGCCGACTCGGCTTTACATTACGCCAGACTAAGTATTGAAACCTCAGATAAACTTAGTATTGGTTTGTATGATATGGCCTCCATATGTTTAACAGGAGCTGCTTATGCGCTGGCTAATGATACTGCTAATGCAGATAGTGCTTTTACAAAAGCACTATCTATACTACCTAAAGTAAAATTAAGCTCTTTAAGATCGCTCTTTTATGATACATATATTAAGTATTTAATAAAGGCTTCCCGGCTTGAGCAAGCTAAATTATTTTGTCATCAATTTATTAACCTGGGCAATACGGCTAACAGTAATGCCATCAGGTTGATGGCGGTTGTTTACATGCAACAGTTATTTGATGCGCAACATCAAACAGACAGTGCCTATTATTACTCCAGGCAGGAGTCGAAAATAAACGCAGCTATTTTTAGCGAGGGTAATATAAACAGGTTACAGGCATTGTCTTTCCATGAAAAGTTGCGCAATATTGAAGCAATGGAAGAACAGACTGCTTATAAAAATCAAATGAAGGAATATATATTAGCAGTTTGCTTGTTTTTTTTCATTGTAATTGGGATATTCCTTTATCGAAACAATCGCCAAAAGCATAATGCAAACATTCTGTTACAGGAACAAAAGCAAAAAGTAGAAAACACTTTAAATGAATTAAAATCTACCCAATCACAACTCATCCAATCCGAAAAAATGGCTTCGCTGGGAGAACTTACCGCAGGCATTGCACACGAAATTCAAAACCCATTAAATTTTGTCAATAATTTTTCGGAAGTAAACAAAGAGTTGATAGAGGAATTGGTTGAAGAAGTTGATAAAGGGAATATCTCAGAAGTGAAATCACTTGCCAATGATATCAAAGACAATGAAGAAAAAATAAATCATCATGGCAAACGTGCCGATGCTATAGTAAAGGGAATGCTCCAGCATTCCCGAAGCAGCAACGGTGTAAAAGAACTAACCGACATTAATAAACTGGCTGATGAATATTTGCGCCTTGCTTATCATGGCTTACGAGCAAAGGATAAATCTTTCAACGCCACATTAAAAACAGATTTTGATGAAACCATTGGCAACATCAATATCATTCCACAGGATATGGGAAGAGTGATATTGAATTTAATTACGAATGCTTTTTATGTTGTTGATGAAAAGAAAAAGTCAGGTATCGAAAACTATGAACCAACGGTTTCAATCACTACAAAAAAGATAGCTGATAAAGTTTTAATTTCAGTGACAGACAATGGCAACGGTATTCCACCAAAAGTATTAGATAAAATCTTTCAACCCTTCTTTACTACCAAACCTACCGGCCAGGGAACAGGCTTAGGATTGAGTTTGAGTTATGATATAGTGAAGGCGCATGGTGGAGAGTTGAAAGTAGAAACTAAAGAGGGCGAAGGAACTATATTTATTATACAGTTACTTTTAAACAAGAACTAATGAAATCATTTTTAAAAATAGCCTGGCTTTTATTACTGCCTGCATTTGCTGATGCACAAGCAAACCAATTTAAATTGGACAGTCTGCATACTGCATTGATGCACGCAGCCAACGATACAATACGAATGGATGTTTGTTCAAACATTTCTGATTTTTACAGCGAAAGCAACCGTGACAGTTCCATTTATTATATGGATCAAAGTTTGGCCATCGCCAAAAAATTGAAACTCAAATTAAATGAAGCCATTTACTTAGATGGCAATGCTTATGAACTCATGCACCTGGGAGATTATTCTAAATCACTCCAGGCTTCTTTGCAGGCCTTAAAAATTGCTGAAGACCCGGAAAGTGAAAAGGTTTTATGGCACCTACCGTTTGGACAAACACCAAAAATTGCCCGGTTGGATATATTAGCCGGCATTTATCATGATCTTGGCCATTTGTATGGCAGTACAGGAAATATTGATAAGCAAATTATAAGTTACCTGAAGGCTGACAGCATAGCCACAGTAGTTAAGGATACCGTTCTTCAGGCATTGGCTAATATGAATTTGGGGAATATTTATTTGGAAAAAAACAAATTAGATTCTGCCCTGGCATTTGAACAAGCAGCGCTCAAACTTTTTGCATCCTTACCATTTAATGCCAGAAAATACGAAGGCTGGGCTTTAAATCATGTTGCTGAAATTTATCAAAAAAAAGGGGATCTTAAGCTATCTCGCAATAAATTCTTAAAGGCAATAGAGGTAAATACCAAACAAAATAACCTCGCTGCATTAGGCATTTCTTATGCACTTTTGGGAAATTTATTTAAATCTGACAACAAACCAGACTCTGGAATTTTATACGCAAAAAAAGGGCAGGATATTTTAAAAGGCCTGAATAATTTATCCGGTTTAGCCAATGTGTACAGCTTGCTGTCATCTTTATCTGAAGAAAAAAATAATAAAGACAGCGCCTTATATTATTTAAAATTGGCCGGTACATTAAAAGACAGTCTGAATGATACAGAGAAAAAAAACGTGCAAGCCTATCAAAATGTAGGATTTGATAACCAACTGCGGCTGGAAGCATTAGAAAAAGAAAAGGCGGACCGAACAAAATCAATTCAGCTGATATTCTTATGTGCTTTTTTACTTGCCGCAATTACTGTTTTTACAACTACTTTTATTGCATACAAGCGGGAAAAAAAATCGAAGAAAATAGTAAATACACAGAAGGCAGCACTGGAAACAACATTGCAGGAATTAAAATCCACCCAAAGCCAACTCATCCAATCCGAAAAAATGGCTTCTCTAGGTGAGCTCACCGCAGGCATTGCACACGAAATTCAAAACCCGTTGAACTTCGTCAATAATTTTTCGGAAGTAAATAAAGAATTAATTACAGAGATGAGGGAAGAAATTACAAAAGGTAATTATGAAGAAGTAAATGTATTAGCAAAAGATATTGCAGATAACGAAGAAAAAATAAACCATCACGGCAAACGTGCAGATGCTATTGTAAAAGGAATGCTACAGCATAGCCGTAGCAGCAGCGGGCAAAAAGAACCCACCAATATTAATACTTTGGCTGATGAATACTTACGTCTGGCTTATCATGGTCTGCGTGCAAAAGACAAATCTTTCAACGCCACTTTAAAAACTGATTTTGATCAAACCATTGGCAACATCAATATTATTCAGCAAGATATGGGCAGGGTAATACTCAATTTATTTACCAACGCATTTTATGCAGTAGATGAAAAAAAGAAGGCTTCGAAAAACTCAGCCGGACAACCATATGAACCAACAGTTTCTGTAAGCACTAAAAAAATAAATGATACTGTAGAAATAACTGTTGCTGACAATGGTAATGGCATACCACAAAAAGTACTGGATAAAATATTTCAACCCTTCTTTACCACCAAACCTACCGGCCAGGGTACCGGATTGGGTTTAAGTATGAGTTATGATATTGTTACCAAAGGCCATGGGGGCGAATTAAAAGTAACCACCAAAGATGGTGAAGGCGCAGCATTTATTATTATCTTACCAATATAAACCTTAAACTATGCCAATGAAGATTTTAGTAGTAGATGATGAAAAAGATGTTCAGGTTTTATTTGAACAACGTTTTAGAAAGGAGATCCGGAATGGTGAAATGAATTTTGTTTTTGCATTCTCCGGCGAGGAAGCACTTTCTTATCTTAATCAACATGAACATGAAGCCGTATTGATTTTATCTGACATTAATATGCCGGGCATGAGTGGTTTAGAATTACTGGAGCATATAAAACAAAAATACCACAAACCGCCACCTGTGGTAATGATGATTACTGCATACGGCGATGCTGAAAATTATAATACCGCAAAAGCATTGGGTGCCGATGATTTTTTAACCAAGCCTGTTGATTTTACATTATTAAAAGAAAAACTTAAACCAACTAACTGATGGCAAAAATTTTAGTAGCTGATGATGAGATTGATCTGGAGATGCTTATTAAACAAAAGTTTCGCCAAAAAATACGTGAGCAGCAATACGAATTTGTTTTTGCTGTAAATGGTAAAGATGCTTTAGAAAAAATTCAACAGCATCCTGATATTGATATAGTACTAAGTGATATCAATATGCCGGAGATGGATGGCCTTACTTTGCTGAGCCGTTTAAGCGAAACCAGTCCATTAATAAAATCAGTGATTGTATCTGCCTATGGCGATATGGAAAACATCCGCACTGCAATGAACCGTGGTGCTTTTGATTTTATTACCAAGCCAATAAATTTTGAAGACCTGTCTCTTACAATGGAAAAAACCATAGGACACGTGTTACAAATAAAAGAAACGCTAAGAGCCATTAAAGAAAACAACATTCTAAAAATGTACGTAGACGAAACCGTACTGAATTTTATGGGAGGTCGGGAATTTGAATCTTCATTAATGGCTAATGAAACAGTGGAAGCATCTGTGGTATTTATTGATATTTGCAGTTTTACTTCCATCAGCGAAAATGAAACGCCTGATATAGTGGTTAAATTGCTCAATAGTTATTTTGATGTAATGGTAAAAGAAATTATTGCACAGGGTGGTTATGTTGATAAATTTATCGGCGATGCTATTATGGCGGTATTTCGTGGCGAATATCATTTAGATAGAGCAATTGATGCCTGCCTTGCAGTTAGAAACAAAATCGAAACATTGCCTGCTGCTTCTATTTCATTTGCACCAAAAGTATCTATCGGTATCAATAGCGGAGAAATGATTTCCGGCAATATTGGTTCGGCTAATTTAAAAAGGCTTGATTACACAGTAATTGGAGATGCTGTAAATACCGCACAAAGATTGCAGTCGGCTGCAAAAGCAAGTCAGATTATTATTAACGAAGCTGCTTATCAAAAAGTAAAGGAATCATTTAATTGCACAAAAGTTGGTGAAGTACATTTAAAAAATAAAGCCCTACCAATGAATGTATATGAAGTAATGGATTAAGAAACTAAATAGATATATCTTGGGTATTAAACTATTTTTCATGCATAAATTTCTTTTTGTTTTTTTATTACCACTTCAATTACTGGCGCAACCATTTTCGCAAGCCGAAGTAAGTAAATGGCAAAACCAGTCGCAACAGGTAAGCATCATTCGTGATAATTGGGGGGTGCCACATATTTATGGCAAAACAGATGCCGATGCAGTTTTTGGTTTACTGTATGCACAATGCGAAGATGGTTTTAACAGAGTAGAAATGAACTACATTGAAAAACTGGGCCGCATGGCAGAAGTAAAAGGCGCTGCCGAATTACAAAAAGATTTATACATCAAACTTATCATCGACTCTGCAGATGCAGTGGCTGATTATAAAAAAAGTCCGGATTGGTTAAAGCAATTATTAAATGCTTACGCAGATGGAATTAATTTTTATTTATACAAACATCCCGAAATAAAACCCGTGTTGCTGCACCGTTTTCAACCTTGGTTTCCGCTACTCTGGACAGATGGCAGTATTGGTGCTATCAGCACCGGCAATGTAACAGATGAAGAAGTTAGAAGTGTGTACCTGCCCGCAAGTCCTTCGGGAACAGCCATGTTGTTATCAGATGATGAGCAGAACACCGGCTCCAACGGATTTGCATTAGGCCCTTCAAAAACTGCCAGTGGAAATTCCATCCTGTATATCAATCCGCATGTTACTTTTTATTTCAGACCCGAAGTGCATATGGTAAGTGAAGAAGGATTAAATGTATATGGCGCAGTAACCTGGGGACAATTTTTTATTTATCAGGGTTTTAATGAATACTGCGGATGGATGCATACCTCCAGCAATGTTGATGTAGCAGATATGTATACCGAAAAATTAACCATGAAGAATGGGCATTTTTTTTATCAATACAACAATGTATTAAAACCTGTTATCACCAGAGATATTGAACTGGCTGCAGCTTCAGATACCGGTATTACAAAAACAACTGTTACTGCTTACTACACACAGCATGGCCCTGTAATGGCAAGGCGCAATGATCAATGGATCAGTGTAAAAAGTAATAACCGTTCTTTAAACGGATTGATACAATGTTGGCAACGCACCAAGGCAAAAGGTTTTGAAGAGTATAAAAAAATAATGGAGTTACGCAGCAATACCAGCAATAACACTGTATTTGCAGATAACAGCGGACATATTGCATACTGGCATGGAAATTTTGTTCCTAAACGTGATGTAGCTTTTAACTGGAGTAAAGTGGTTGATGGTACAACCTCTGCTACCGAATGGAAAGGCCTGCATACATTAGATGAGATCGTACATGTGTACAATCCTGCAACAGGCTTTATACAAAACTGCAATTCCACTCCATTTACTTGCAGTGGCAGCAGCAGTCCTAAAAAGGAAAATTACCCCACTTATATGGCGCCCGATGGAGAAAATTTCAGGGCCATTAATGCAGCCAGATTATTAAGTAACGGTAATCAATTTACCATTGATAAAACCATTGCCACAGGTTACGATACCAAACTCACAGCATTTGAAATACTGATTCCGGCGCTCATCAATGCGTTTGATAAAACTATTACCACTACTGACTCTTTATATTATCCATTAATGGTGCCCATTAATATTTTAAGAAGATGGGATTACCGTTGCGGCGAAAATTCAGTTGCCACCACTATAGCCGTGGAGTGGGCACAAAGGTTATCTTCATCCATTCAAAAAATTTATGTCGGTATCGGGGAAACAGATCAGGTACAGCAAACAACACAGTACGCTGCCACAGCATCTCCTAATGAATTGTTGCAGGCGCTGAACACCACACTTAACGAACTCACTAAAAAATTCGGCCGATGGGATATTGCATGGGGATATATCAACCGCATACAAAGAATTTCAGGCGATATCGTTCAGCCATATAATGATGCAGCACAAAGTTTGCCCGTAGGTTTTGCGTCTGCAACATGGGGCATGTTGCCATCTTATAACAGCCGTTATTATCCCGGTACAAAAAACCGTTATGGTGTAAGTGGTAACAGTTTTATTTGTGCAGTAGAGTTTGGTAAAAAAATTGTTGCCAAATCATTACTTGCCGGTGGCGAAAGCTGTGATCCGTCTTCACCACACTTTAAAGATCAGCTGGATATGTATGCCAGAGGAAAATTTAAAGATGTATTGTTTTATAAAGAAGATGTTATGCAACATGCAGAAAAAAATTATCATCCCGGAGAATAAGTGTATCATCACCAAAAATTATCAGTAATGAAAGTAAAAGCAGTGGGCATTTTTTTTATTTGTGCAATAATAGTTTTGACATCTGCCGCACAATTACCTGCACATATCGATCGCAACAGCATAACCAGCAAAGTAACTTTTGGCTGCAATTTTTTTGGCAGTACTCAAAATTATATACCTACACCTGCAAAAAATATTTCGGCTGATAAAGAGTTTATGTGGATGAGAGATATGATTGATAAAATTGTTGGACTGGTGGGATTGCAAAACAGGTTTGAAATAAAATCCATGAAGAATTACAACAATTGTTCTGCACTATGTATCAGCAACGAAACAGGCGAAAGCAGATACCTGCAATTTGACCGTGATTTTTTAGAAGCCTATGAAAAACAAACCGGTAATAAATGGTTTGTGATTGGTGTGGTGGCACACGAAATTGCCCATCACTTAAATGGTCATTCTTTAGACGGTGTAGGCAGCCGCCCCAATAAAGAACTGGAAGCAGATGAATTTGCAGGTTTTGTATTATTTAAGCTGGGCGCCGCTTTAGCCGAGGCACAAGGCATTTTTAGTTTTTTAAATGATACAGAAGGCCCGCCCACCCATCCTGTAAAAGCAAAAAGATATGCCGCTGTAAAAACAGGTTGGTTAAAGGCGCAGGGTAATTATACATATGATGCTGGAAATGATGAAGTAGGCGACTTTGCTTTAGTAGAAGGATTACTTAAAGCCATCCGTGGTAAAAAAGATAAAACCCTGGCAAGAAATACTGTTAACCTTTGTAATATCATTTTAAATATTACACCCGATAATAACGAAGCCGTAAGTACCAAGGGTGTAAATTATGCCGTAATTAATATGCCCGACAGTGCTATTTATTTTTGTAATAAAGCGGTAGCTACAGAACCTTATGTAGCCATGTTTCGTTTAAATTTATGCCGTGCATTAATGAGTGCTAATCGGCTGAATGAAGCGCTTGAGTTTTGCGATGATGCCATCTATTTAAAACCTGCGTTACCACTGGCTTATCAAACCAAAGCCGAAGTGTTGTTGCAGCAAAAAAAATATGAAGCTGCTATTGATAATTGCAACTGGGCATTACAATTAAATCCCGAAAAAAATACAGTGGTGGCAGATATTCTTACTACCAAAGGCATTGCCTTATATGAGCTGGGTAAAAAAGCCGATGCGGTACAATTGTTTAACGATTCTAAGAAAGCAGATGCAGATAATATTTTGTTGAAGAATTATTTGCTGTCAAAAAAAATCACTTTATAAATACAGATTGCCAAACATTTTTCACGTTTAATTGTCTTATATAAAACTGTATCATGGATAGAAGAAAATTTATCAGAAATGGCTCTGTTGCCGGCTTATCAGTAACTGCATTATCACTTGTTGCCTGCAATAGCGGCACTTCATCTGCAAAAGATGCTAAAGAAAATGCCGCAGGCAACAGCACAACCACCACTGATAATTTTGTACTGAATGAAATGACGATTGATGCATTGCAAAAAAAAATGCAATCCGGGGAGTATACCTCCAAAGCCATTACACAATTGTATATAGACCGCATTAATAAAATAGATAAAGCCGGCCCCAAATTAAATGCAGTAATAGAAATGAATCCTGATGCATTAGCTATTGCCGATGCAATGGATGCAGAAAGAAAAGCCGGTAAAGTTCGTGGGCCATTGCATGGCATTCCGGTTTTAATAAAAGATAATATTGATACCGCTGATAAAATGCAAACTACCGCAGGTGCATTGGCACTGCAGGGCAATATTGCAAAGCAAGATGCTTTTATTATTACAAAATTAAGAGCAGCAGGTGCAGTGTTATTGGGCAAAACCAATTTAAGTGAGTGGGCAAATTACCGCAGCACCAACGGTTGCTCTGGCTGGAGCAGCCGTGGCGGACAAACTAAAAGTGCGTATATACTCGATCATAATCCGTGTGGCTCTAGCTCTGGTTCCGGAGTAGCGGTATCCGCTAATTTATGTGCAGTGGCTATTGGTACCGAAACCGATGGTTCCATTACCTGCCCTGCATCTGTAAGTAATCTGGTGGGCATAAAACCAACGGTGGGTTTATTAAGCCGCTCGGGTATTATTCCTATTTCTGCTACGCAGGATACTGCTGGTCCATTGGCAAGAACTGTTACCGATGCGGCTATTTTACTGGCTGCATTAAGCGGCGCAGATATCAACGATGCTGTTACCGCCAATAGTAACGGCAAAACACAAACGGATTATACACCTTTTTTAAAAGCAGATGCATTAAAAGGTAAACGCATTGGCATAGACAGAAAAAGAAAAAGCATTAACCAGCAATTAAATAAATTATTGGACGATGCCATAGCATTGTTGCAGCAGCAGGGTGCTACTATTGTTGAAATTGATTATGCCACCAAGTTTTATCCGTTAAGTAAATATGAAACCGAAATTTTACAAACCGAATTTAAAGATGGGGTAAATAAATATCTGGCAGGTTGCAGTATCAATATTAAAACACTAAGTGATGTAATTGCTTTTAACAAAGCCAATGAAGATAAAGCCATGCCCTATTTTAAACAGGAGCAATTAGAAAATTGCGATAAAAAAACCGGACTGCAAACGGCAGCTTATAAAGATGCTTTAGCTAAAGGACGTGATGCGGCAAGAAAAATTATTGATACCGTGATTGCAGAAAATAAACTGGATGCCATTACCGGAATTACCATGGGCCCATCCTGCAGTATTGATATGCTGTACGGCGACCGTTGGGGCGAAGATTTTTTAACACAACCAGCTGCCATGAGTGGCTACCCTCATATTACTGTGCCTTGTGGCATGGCTAACCGTCTGCCTGTTGGCCTCTCTTTTTTTAGTACTGCTTATACTGAGCCACAATTAATTGGGCTGGCATATGCCTATGAGCAGGTGGCAAAGAAAAGAGTAGTGCCCGAGTTTGTGAAGAGTTATCTGGATTGAGGGGGATAAACGATTTAAAATTTTACTAAACAGATCTTTGTTTTTTTCTCTATCTACTTTTGCTGAAGCAAAGGCATCTTCCTAAATTTTTTTAAATACCTATGAAAAGTAAATTCAAAAACTATTAAAGATATTACAGCCGTCAGTTTATACTTAATAAGTTTTATGTACAGCTTACCATTATTTTAAAAGGTTGGGAATTTGAAAACAACCTCTTGTAAACCTGGAAATGGAATATATTTTATTATCTCAATCTATTGGCTTGCCAAAATGATTGCCGTCCTTTAGCCAAATTCGTCCCAACTGTGTTACTTCATTAAATTTAATTTGTTCCTCTTCTGTTGCATAGTCTAGCACAAATTGTTGTCCACCATCATCATAAATTATAAACTTACTGTAAATCCTGATGGTACTGTAAATAATGTAACAAGTAATAC
>QZWR01000361.1:0-16966 GCA_004114325.1 Zoophagus insidians | reverse complement strand
TGGAAAAGCAGCACACTTTTAACAGTGCTGCTTACAAATATTTTTCACGTGACAATAGTAATAATTTTTAGATAATATATTCAAATATTGGTTATTATATTGATAAATCTCTTCCTTTAAATTAATTCCTCACACCGGATATCGTAGCTCGTTGATTAGTCCGACACATCCCAAGTTAGTTTACCTTTGCAGTCGATTCTACTGGGTTGGGGTTGTAGAAAAATAACTATTATTGCACAAACGTGATATTTGGCAAACAGGTGATTTTACTTGAGATTAGAATTTCAAAGGGATAACATGCCGAAAGCTCATAAACCGAAATTAAGGAAACTATTGAATGATTTTACAAAACAGCAGCAGCAATCGAAAAAGCTACCAAAACTAGGAGGAGGTAAAGAAACATCGAAGGATTTCAAGAAAGCGGGAAATCCACAAAAATTGAGAAATCATCAGAATTACACTGCTGAGGATGACATATTACTTATTGGAGAAGGTATTAATTTGAGGTTTATTGGGAAGAGGAAGGAAGAAGATATTAAGCGAAGGGTAGGAAACTTTAGCTTTGCCGTTTCTTTGATCGAAAATCATATGCAGTATCAAGGCGGTCAAGTTATTGCCACAACGCTTGATAGTGAACAAGTCGCTGTCGTCAAGTATGGCAAGGAGGTAGAAGATAACTTGGAAAGTATTCAGGCGTATATGGGAACCATAATGTACGAGGTTGATGCTACCAAGTTGGAAAAGGTCAAAGCGTTAAAGGGGAAAAAGTTTGATTTTATAATCTTCAACTTTCCGCATACAGGTGTGTTGGGATTGAATAGAGTCATATTATTAAGGTTCTCAATGTAGGCTGTGGGATAACCGATCAAGATCGAAATGTCCTTTCTAATCAAGAACTGTTGCAGGACTTTTTCAAATCTGCACAATCTCATTTAAAGGAAAGTGGACAAATCCACGTAACATTGAAGTCGGGAATGCCGTATGAGCTTTGGAATATTCGCAAATTAGCCAAAAATGCAGGATTGGTGTGTGAAAGATCCAGCTTGTTTCAACCCTCTCTCTTTCCTGGTTATGAGCATCGTCGAACCATTGGATGGGAAGATGGCAAGAGTAAAGGTGACAACGAGGAGATTAAACAAAAGCAGTGTCGAATTTACTTTTTTAGCAAGAAAATCGACATTTAGAACAATTTGCATTTATTACACTCTTCATATTCTTAATACACAGCGTCATAGGGAGCATTGGCAACTACATGATCCAAGGTTAGCCAAATATCTGCTGGTACCCCTCCAGCTGCAGTTATTTGGCCAAGCAAAGTGTTTAAATCAATCGATCTTTGTTTAATAGATTGTAACTTCTGGTCTATCCGATCAGTGTCTCTTCGATAACCCAACCATTTCTGAGCCAGATCAACCCACTGTGTTTGATATTTTGTAAATGTTTTCTTCAGGTTTTGTTTTTGTCCACTGCTTCCTGCATTGTTGTAGTCAGTATACAAGGTTAGTATTTTGGAATAAAGTATTCCCAGTTTACAATTTGGGTCAGGGTAGACATTGTTGGTACTGCCTAATGGTCCAATATTGCCTATTACCCACAATGAAGGAGATGTAACCGTGGGTGCAGGGGGCAGCTGATTAATTGGAGTTAAGTGTGGGTCATTTGGACCACCAATATTGAACAGATAATAAATCTTAGAGCTGGGATCGTAATAGGCTCCTGAAATTTCAATCAATTCTGCGTAGAGAGTTAGTTGCTGACGCTTTAGCGCATTATACTGGTTACCAGCCGCCAAGATCTCTTTGGTAATTTCTATAAATTTGGATTTAAAGGTGTTCCAGTAATTACTGACTGTTCTTGTATCAAAGGCAAATTGACGATTATTCTTGCCCTCATTGAACTCGGCTCTCAGAGCTGAAAGTTGGCGCTTGAACGAGTTGAGATCCCTTTGTTGGTCACTAGTAGTTCGATAGTCGTAACGCTCTTGTTGCAACATAAATTGACTTAATATATCATTGTACCAAAGATTGAAATCAATGTTGGCTTCATCTTGTTCAGCTAGAAAGCGCTGTTCTTGACTCAATAAACGCGCTGCATAAACTTGTAACTGTGAGGCAACATATACAGGAACGGTATCTTGACGAGGATCAGCTCCCAAGTTAGGAGTAGGAGTTTGGGATTGAACAAAAGTTAGTGTAACCAGTGTAAGAGTTAAAAGTGTGGTAAATACAAAAGTCTTCATGTTGGTGTAAGGCGTTTCTGTAAGAGTGTAGGAAGTGATCTAAATAAAGATAGTTACAAATTGGTAGTATGTGAGTGGAGTCGAGAAGTAGTGGAGATACAGCTGTGAAGGAAAAGGAGAAGATAAAAATTCCAAAAGTGATGATGGATATATTACTTACTTTTTATAGGGCAGCTTTGTAATTTATTGATCCTTTTGTGTTCAATTTTTTCCTTCTAGTTATTGCTTGATTGATAATTGATTGTTGTTGTTGAAAAGTGTTCATCCAGAATCACCCATGTACCGTCTCCATTGCTTATAATGCTAAAAGGTGTCAAGGTTGTATATGTGTTGGGTGTGTGGGGGTTTTCCAGTTCTTCTTCAGGTTGAGGGAACGTTCTCTTCTTGGGTTTTATCGATTTCCTACTTCTCAATAATTCTCACTCGAAAATTCTCAACTTACTCTTCAAAATCTTCATCTAATAACTTGTCAAAGGAGCTTTCAGCTTCTATTTTCTTGTTGGTGAATGCTTCAATTGGGAGGCCAGATTCATCAATCGTGACGACGTCCAAACCAACTGATATTTAAATATATTAAAAATTCTCAAAAAAGAAAATAATTTACTAAAATCTTCACATATAATTTTAACAGCAATTTGTTGAAAGATATTTTCGAAATCATGCTCAATCGTAAAACTTGCGCTTTGACAAAGTTGATGAAATCTAATAATTAGCATTTGGGATTTAAATTAATACGAATATCGTTTATAGACAATTAATTTCTGATCTGTAGTTGATATCAACACGCTTATTCTGTATGGAACTCCATTTTTGTCTTCCGTTCTCACATTTTTATTTCCAACCGATAATTTGGCTTCATAGGTAATTATTGTGTTATTAGTGGATTTCTTTAATATCCTAGTCAAATAAATGAGGGATGTGGTTACTTTTTCCAACACACAACAGAATTGGGGTAAAGTATCAACGATTTCATGTATTTGATCACCAAATGGTGGATTACGCTTCAACATCTAAATCAAAGGTAAATCTATAAGAGTATATAGCAGTACAAATTCAATTTGTCTGGCATCAGTGCTGCGTAGTTTTCCAAGTGTATTAATTCCATGCTTATTTAATGTAGTAGCAAATGCATTTCCTAGAAAAGGTGTGAATAATATTGAGTTACACCAAAAAACTACCTATTTTCTCGATTTGTTTCAAGATTAAGGGTGAATCCTCCCACATCCTAAGCTTTAAACATCGATGTCTTTTGACAATTATTAATAATCATACAAATGAAATACAAATAAATGGTGTTTTCCAAAGCAACTGGATCTTGCTTAGCTTCTTCAACTTCTTGGATACCTAAGGCAGAATCAATCCTTAGTCTAACGAGACATACATTTAGCGATTCTTTGGCTTGTTTTTATAACCAGTGCTAACTCTTGATTTACCATGGCATGGTGGATAAATTTGCTACTACTATAGGGTATTCCTGCAAGTGTGGCCTTAACATAGGTTAGTTACTCTAACTGAAAAAATTCCAACCTGAATCATCAAAAAGATCTTTTGATCCACACTTTGAATCTTGCATTTTATCGGATATCGAATGGACTTGTTTTGGGCAAGATCATTCAATAAACCCTTTTCTCCTTGATGAAAATGAATATCTTCAAATTCACGAGCCTTGGAGATCGCCTCAAGCTACCAAGATTTAGATTAAAGAGCTATCATACTATTTCAGAAATAGTGGCATGTTTTCTTATGCTAGAAATTTGAACCATTGTTGGAAATGCAACATAATATCTAGCCATTATCTTTCCCAAACCTTTTATCATCATAGGTTGATACTATTTTGTGTAAAAATACTAGTGGTAGTAATCAAGTTGTTCTCAAAATCCATATTAATCATGCCATACTGGTCTAGCTTTTCCAAATCTGTTATGCATACACTCTCCAATATTCGTTGATTGGATTGCTCGTTTGCAGAGAGTCGCTTCAAGAGATAATGTCCAGGATTAGACATAATCCGAACATATAAAAATGTTGATTTAAGCCTATCTTGGTTACTTCGATGATTAAACAAATAAATTCACCATTCTATGGCACTTGGTATGTCATGTATAGTGCTTAAACTGACTTCTGCATTTAAATGCTGAATTAATTTATTCTTCATGCTATGACATTTAAAATTCAATGAATGCTCAAATGCTTACTTGCTTTCTATAGTTTCCGAACCTTTTACTAGTTCTTCATACTTTTTAACCTTATTTTTAGTAGTCATTATTACAGCAACACCAGAGACATCAAACTGCGGTCTACCTAATTATAAGGTATTATTAACAAGTCTAGTAAATGTAATAACCTGCTCTTCCTATCATTTGTAGTATATCCAGTTCAGAGCATTCTTCATACTTGGAATTATAATAATCTTGATATCCTTAATATTCAACTTTTAGAAGTTATTACTTTGAGTGGATTTAACAACAACCAAATGTGCAGGTAAATTGACCTAAGAATTGTCAACTAGGAGGTGCGGCAAAATATCATACCCCGACAGCCAAAGTAGAAGTAGTGCCTAAAGGATAAGGTAAAACTCAATAAATTCTTACAAACAACGGTGATATCTCCTCTTATAAAGAGCGACTCTACAATTTGTCGATCAGAGCCATCTAATCCTGCATGGTGAAAGGCAATTCCAGCTTTGGTATATTCTAAAATCACAAGTGCTTTTAAGAATTTCACACATAGCTCCCATACCTTGTAATTTTTTCTCATGAAAAGTAACATCCACAGTCGATCTATAAATACAAGACTTACTATAAAAAGGGAAAAGGCATACTCTTGTTGATTGATGGTAAATTTAAAGTTTTCGCCCTTTTTTCTTATTTCTTGACATAATACCTCACAAGCTTTTTGGGCTGATTTCCTCGTATTACAAAACTAATAAAATATTTATAGCAATGTTGGGTATTTACCACCAAAACTGGTTTTTTATCCGCATGTCTTTCTATAATATCGAGTAATCTAAGGGAGGTTGGTTAATCAAGGTCGATATAATTATATAACCACCTATAGTTGAGAGAATAATCAAATAGGAAAGGATTGGTCTTCTCAGGATAGCCATACACATATCTCTTTAGCTGAACAGGACGATATGCTTCGCCAAACACCTTGGTGATAGCATATGCCGTATTTGATTGATCAATTGGTATTGCCAAATCAACCCGATCATACATCTCATTCTGGCTAATTAAATCAGCTTGGCCTAATCCTATCCATTGTGATATATCTAGGATGTTGGGGACAGTGGCAGAAATAGCGACGAATCTTAAAGGCCTTCCAATTGTCTTCATTCGACTCACCTGAGCAAACTTTAGCGGATGAAATACGCATTATAATTATTACCACAGCTTCTAGAGTGGCTCCTCTTTCTTCATTCAAGATATGTGCTTCGTCTATCTATTTACCTTAACGAGTCAATATTATTCTTGGTAATAATACCAAGAATAAACATATCAATTCTAAATATCTCTTGTATTCACGCCTATTTCTCGTTTCAATTGACCAGTCGCGGAAAGTACTACCATTTCCGCGTGATAGAATCCCATTTTTCCGGAGTAGTTATGCTTTAATGGTTTTAATTATAGCTGACATCAATACATACATCAAATGACTTTGTTTCAAGGATTCATAGACATTATCGTTAAACGTGTCTCCGGTTATTTCTTTACACTTGATCATACCAAATTTATTACTCCAATCCAAAAAGCGTTCAGAGCATAAAGCCTTAATAATCCATACATTAACTAGATAGAACCAGGACAAACTTTTGTTGGAGCCACATAGACAATTTTGATAGTATCTTTGGGAAATTGCATCAACACTCCAATCATCGCCAATTCCATAATTACTGTTTTTCCTGAACTTGTTGGTGCTAGTAAATGAAGATCAATTTCAATAAATTAGAGGTTTGATCTACCACTAACAACAAGATTTGCTGAAGAATAAAGAGCCTAGATTGCATCAAGTGGAATGTATCAGTCACCTACTGAATCAATGCACAGAGACTGCATTTTGTTAAAAAATGGGAAACTAAACATATTTCTAAATTGTTCCGCTAAGGGGGCCAATTGAGTAGTAATAGGTAAGATTAATTAATATACGTATTTCCTCCACGGATCTCAGATACATTTTGGAGGGGGGTACGCTAGACACATTCCCGAAATTCTGCATGTATTGCGTGAATTGTTGTTGACTCGGAGGTATGCCAATAAAAGGGCTTTCAAAGGCAAAATTTGTAAGATAATTTGACTAAAGCTTGGTTGATTCTATCGCTTTTACTTGACTTTACCTCACTTCCGTATAGTAGGTCATTCTGTGGAACAGGGAGGGGTGATTCAAATTGTAGAGTATTGGATTCATATTCCAGAATTCTAGGATCATAAAATCGCTGATTTGCAGTATTAAGTTCAACAGTTGGAGCTTCGAAAGTCGGGGTTGTTGGAATAGTGGAACTTGGTATATATGTCAAACGCGGATCTGACGAAGGAGTAAATGAGTAGTCCAAATTTGTATTTTGCGCTGAAACTCTTCTCATTCCAGTCTTAGCTTTGGGGATTGGACTAAATGGAGTAATCATTATATGCGTTCGGGTGAAAATAAGAAGGAAAGAGAGAGAGTATATGCAGGGTTTAATAAATCCCGTGAATATTCGTACAGTATTTTAAAATACACGTGACAATCGAATCTAATGGAATCAATCAACGCCAACTTGTTAGGACTTCGGAATCAGCTTCAAGCCGAGCTCAGTGGAAAGAAGTACGACGCTGTCAGATGTAAATCAATTTTACTAGAAATCAAGGTATTTCCCCTCTTTGCCCACCACCTAGAAGTACTTACCAATGCTTACACGCAGCTACTATTGGCTGAGCATGGATTGTTGATTGTAGATCCATCGATTCCAAAGGATACACTCTTGTTGGCTCGTAAGTTACAAGATTAAAAAATCTACAGATCGAGTTAACGCGGATTTTAATAGGAGAATGTTTGGAGCTGGCAGTATTGTATGCTACCAAGACGCGAGATCCAACCACTTTTGAAACGTCGTTTACACAACTTCGACTTTATTATGCCGATTATGCGTAATTCATTTATTGGAAGTCAAAACTGAGTAATTCTGACTGAGAGGGTAGACCATTTCTACCGTCATCACCGAATTTTGAACTATTAACTGCGCTGAACTTATTACGTCTGTTAGCGCAAAACCGACTTTCGGAATTCCACATGACGTTAGAATCGCAGAATTTGAGCCAAATAGTCAATAGCAAACACCTGACCTATGTGTTGACTTTGGAGCAAAGACTGGCGGAGGGAAGTTATCATCAGATCCTGTCCAGCCGACAGAATGTTCCTTCAGATGAATACTTGTACTTTTTGGAAGAGCTGGAAAAGACCATTAGGAAAGAAATCGCCTTTTGCGCGGAAAAGGCGTACAAGGAGTTGACGATTGCTGATGCCACGGCGATTCTTTGCACGCCGGGAAAGAAGCATACGGTAGAAATTGCCAAATCGAACAACTGGAATATGCAGCTGGTGGAAGAGCGCATTTTGTTTGATCAGTGGAAGTTGATGGATCCGACTGGAGGAGCAGAGGGTGGTGAAATACCGTGCTATGAAGTGATGGAAAAGATGTTGGCGTATGCGAGATCTTTAGAGACCATTGTTTAAGTAAACCATACTTTGCACACACACACACACACACACACACACACACAGAGTGCAGAAATTGGAGAGAACAGAGTAATCATTGTAAATATTTTCGCATAGCAAAGGCGTCTTCACCATCAGCGTAATATTTGGACTCAACTTCATGAACTCTATCAATCAGGGGAGGGTAAATCAAACAAACAAAATGGAAAGGATACTTGAACTGCAGAGTATCACGGTACAAATGAATAGCTGCTCGATTGCTCTTTCGAACATGTAAAGAGACATATTGAGCATTATAAATTTCCAACATGGCTTGTTCTACCAATCTTCAGTATCACCAATCCCCAACCTACCAGATTGTCTCATCAACTTTTCAGCCAGTCCTAATCTTCGATAACTTCGCATAACAGACAGAGAAGTTATGTGTCCATGCGGTGGCCCCGAAGTAGTTTCCAACTGTTGGTCATCTTCCCTATTTCCCAAAGTCAACATCAGGGTGGAGAGGAGGGGGAGGATAATCACATTTTCGCCAAAACATATCCAACAATGCGGCCCTTGGTATCCTCAGCCACGTAGGAAAGATGCGGCCAGGAAATGGCATGATAGAAATCTTTTTCAAAGGTTAGTCCACAGCAGTTTATCAAATTACCTGCAATATTTCAGCTGGTAGTTCTCAGGCAAGTTGTGCAAATTGCAGTTCTGCATGGCTGGCAGATCATCCACCTAAGCTCACTCACGATTTCAGCAACAACCAGGTGTTTCTCACTGTAGCTTGCCGAATATTCATTTTTTTTTGGTTTTCTCCCAGTTATCACGTGGTAAAATGTAAAAAAACACAATAATTTCAATTGAAAAAAAAATGGATTTAACAAAGCAGATTATCCAACGACTAACTTTTCTCCAAGAATTTCATAAGGAGGAATTTCCAAGTTTAACGGAGCTGGTCCCTTACGAATACGGCCGCTGATATCGTAGTGACTACCGTGGCACGGACAGAACCAGCCACCAAAATCTCCGGCTTCTCCAATAGGAACGCAACCCAAATGTGTGCAGATTCCCAACATCACCAACCATTGTGGAAGATCTTTGGTACGAGCAGCATCAGTTTCTGGATGTCTTAATTCGCTAATATTGACAGTATTTGCTTCTTCAATTTCTGATGCAGTACGATGTCGAATAAAAATAGGCTTTCCACGCCACTTGACCACGACATTCTTTCCCTCGGGGATGGCAGTCAAGTCGACTTCAACTTTTGCCAGGGCCAACACATCAGCCGATGCCGACATGCTGGAAAGAAAATCGTGAACCGTGGCTTTGGCTCCAGCTGCGGTTAAAACTCCCGTAGTGCCAACCATAAAATAAGAAAACGCTCGAGAAGCAGCTTCACTTCCTGGCTGCTTTTGTTTCTGATAGTCGGCAAACGAAGGAATCTTGGTGGTGCCAGAACCGACGGGAGTAGCGTCTGGGTGTAGATGATTGGCAGCGTGACTGCTAGAACATCTTACTTGACCTAGCGTGTGAAGGCTCAACGCGCCTTTTGTACAACCGTAAAGGGAGCATCAGGAGATGTTGTAGAAATAAAGTTACCTCTCTTTATCTGGGCGGATTTAAAGAAAGACTTTTCGTAATGAGCTTTCGAGAGTAAACCTGGAACCGCACGAGAAGAGTGAGAAGAATGAGAGGCGAAGCCAGAAAGCCTGGGAAACCAAGCCTCTGTAGTTTGCAACAAATTGCACGCGGCTTTACCAGAAGTGTGTTTGGTCAAGAGAGAACGAACTGAGGCAGAAGCCATACTTTCTAAAAAACCCACGTGATGTGTGGTAATGAACAAGAGAAAGAAGGCCAAAACTGTGGTGGAATTTGATGAGAATTCCAAACGGGCTTTTTTAAAGGGTTTCCAACAGAGAAAACAACAACGCATCAAAAACGCCCAGGAGAAGAAGAAAGAAAAGGAGCGGTTATTAAGACTGGAACATCGTGCTGCGGTAGGCTTTTTCTACAACGTCCGCTAACTTGCTGACTGCTGGAGTAAGAAACGAGAGGCTAGAAAAGACTTGTTGGAATCCGTATTTGCTCATCCTGCACTAAATGGTGAGGAAGCCAAAGGAGAAGAAGATGTTTCCAGTCAGGTTTTCAAGACCATTTCAACAAAAACAACTGTAACAATAGAACCATTCAACGAGGAAGAAGAAGAAGAAGATCGGTAAATTAATAAATGTTTTATTATCTTCCTTCACCAGGTCGATCAAGGTAGTGGTTCGACGTCTAATCCTATCAATGCCCCTTCAATCTGCCATTTATAACTCCAAACTTCATCCCAACCACCAGCAGAAAGTCCAGCAATTTCCTTCATTTTGTGGTTATTTCTCAGTTTTTCCAATAGATTGGTTGGTATTTCAGGATATACGAATGTTATACCGCCACCATCTTCTTCCACAACTGACTCTCGATCAATGGAAATCGCCACGGGAGGAGGATCTTTTACGCTGAAAATGGTGGACGATGAGGTCTTTTTCAAACTTAGCGCATGGTGACGTCGCGTCAAGATATCAACTTCCTTTTGTGAAGTAGCTTCAACCTGTTTTTAGGGAAGAATTAGCATCAGTAAGAGGAGGATTTACAATCTTTCGCATAAGATCATCGCGTTCACGTTTACGCCGCTTTTCTTTTTCATCCAAAGCCGTCGTAGCTGGTTCTTTCTGGCCACTCTTTGATTTCTTCTTTGCATTGAATTGCTTTTCATAATCCCTTAATCGTTCGTCTATGGTTTCCAGGTCCGCTTCTTCCATCAAGCTAAAAACTGGAAGAATTAGCCTTTCGGAATGCCAACATGCCTAGATCTTCAATAGCTTCCAAATAATCATTATATTCTTCCAGGGTTGGGAAATCCTTTTCTTGTCGGTTAAAACTAAAACTCCTCATAAATATATGTTTGAAGTAGGGGAGTACAGCTTGGTGAGTTTGCTTCTAATGCGGACTTCCTTTTCCACGTTCAAATCCTCAAAGGTTGGAACTACAAACTGAAGTTTCCTGACAGTGAGATGACAAGTTGGACAAGGCTCAGGACCATGAATGAAGACGCGATCCAGACATATCTCACACCTTGAGGAGTCAAAAGCAGTGAAGAGGGGAAATTTACAGTTTATGGAAACAGGGAGAAATGAACAACTTCAAATTGGGATCAGCGTAACGAGATGTCTTGCAGATTGGACATGCTTCGCTTGGATCTGAGAATGACAGGAAACTGGTTGACATTCCCAACCTTTTAGCAATAATTTTCAGCAATATTTATTTATTCACTTTTTTTGCACCTCTAAATAACCCCAACATTTTGGTTGATTGTTGATAACAATGCTCTACTTCTTGTATTATCGCGTTCCAGTGAGATTTTTGTAATCTTTCCCAATACGCATAATCTGTTATTCCGAAGGTTTACCCGTAAAGACCCCTTCCCCAAAAGCTTCGCCTTAAAAAGTGGTTCATAAGCTACAACAAAGTCAAATCAAGGAATTAAATTGATGATTTTTAATCGGAATAGTTCACGTGACATTAATATACTTTTATTGCTTGCCTTTGGCCAATCAAGGTTGGTAACTTGTATAATTAAGACATGAATCGAATGAGGAGGTTTTTTTTGTTCATCTTTCTCTCTTCCCTTCCACATACGAAACACTCTCTTCATTATTGTGAATTATTTCAGCCCTCTCCACCACCGTATATAACAAGTACTCTTCTATACACTCTCACAAACTCTCGTCTATACCCGTTTTGTTATAAATATGAAGTACATTCCCCTTTTTTATGCCACCTTGTTCTGTATATCCCTGGCGCCGTTTTCCAGAGGCGTCGTACCTACGTTAAACCTATTCAATTTCTCTCCAACTCCCTCTCTAGGCGCCTCTCCTATTCTAGATACCACCGCTCTCAAGCTCTCTAGACAAATGGATGTATTTTCCAACAAGCTTCTTTCCAGCGAATCTAGAAACCTGGCTCAGCTCGCAACTTCCGGTCAAGACTTTCGTGATTGGAAAAACAACGTTCTTGCTAGATTCAAAATTAGACAATCCACCCTGCCGAGGTATTCCGCTAATGATAAAACCAGTGATTTACGTCAATTTACGCGCTACCTTAATGCGCTAGAGTCGGAGTTTCAAGAAGAGCAAACTCAAAGCCGTCTAAGAAGTGTAACGAAACAACGTCAAAGAGGATTCAATTATTCAATGCAATTGCTGCAAAAAGCTGTACAAAAATATCAAATCGCCGGTGATCAATATCATGACCTCCAGGCTCAACAAGCTGACTTGTTTAGCTCTTGCGCTGAAATTGGTGGTGCTTCCGGTGCACCAAATAGTTATGATCCCTATTCAGGTGAAGGGTATCTTGTTAACCTCTTATCGCCGGGTGGAAACATTGGCAATGTGCTCAATCAAAATGCAATTCAAGTAAAAGTCAAATCTCCTTCAAATTGGCAATTCCCTTATGACAATTATGGCTGCATTGGACCAATAGTGTTTGCAAATCAGTTGCCACCCTTGGATGGTTATATCGACACTAGGAATAATCGGGATTCGTATTTTTATCCTGATCGTAGTAGCAAACTTGGAGTGTTGTATGACAAGATTGTGGATTTGTGTTATGATTATATCAATGATGGAAGTTCCAATTCGGATTATAACGATAGAGTACTTCTCTCTCTCAAATCGCAGTGGAGTGACCTTGTTATGAAATATTCAAAATGTGTGGTCAAGTATAATCAACTTGGAAAGAAGTTGGCTTCCGTACAAGGTCGACTAGCCACTCTGTCTGCATTTATCCAGGGTATCAACAACCCTCCATCCAACCCGCAAACTGGATGGCTAACCTCCTCCGACCCGCAAACTGGATGGCAGAACTCCTTTACCAACTCTCATTCTTCATCTTTTGGTCCTGGTAGTGAGCTTTCTCTTGGTAATCTGCAGAACATACTAATAGGCTGAGGAGAATAACGAAAAA
This sequence comes from Zoophagus insidians, assembly GCA_004114325.1. Classification (NCBI taxonomy): domain Eukaryota; kingdom Fungi; phylum Zoopagomycota; class Zoopagomycetes; order Zoopagales; family Zoopagaceae; genus Zoophagus; species Zoophagus insidians. The sequence continues at coordinate 4,044 of QZWR01000361.1, read as the reverse complement.
CTCTTATTTGTAATAAAATAAACTAGACGTGTTTTTAGGATCAAATTTCTTCATTATTAGCTTATTATTGAAACTTCTTGGATTCATCTTCTCTTGCTCTTTTTAGATTCGGCACTTGATAATTCTTGTAATTTAGATGAAATACTGGTTCAGATGCAGTTCTTGTCATGCCAGTTTGACCTTGATTACGATCAGACAAGTTATAATAACCTTTTCCCCAGCCCACATTGGGATTGCTGGGGTTATTGGGATTACTGGAATTATTGGGATATTTTCTTTGATTCATTGGCTGCTGATGCCTTGGGGGAGTGGCAAAATTTGAGGATTTCTTTGGTAATCGAACCCCTTTCAACAATCCTCCAACCAGGGTAGGAACAGCGGGATTACGATAAAACAAGGATAAACACTGATTTGAATCCACATCAGGCAGGCCCTTTAACGGAGATGTCAATGGAGCATTGGGAACACACTCAGGGTCTCGTTTCACCGTGCCCATCATTCCCATGGTGAATTTCGGATCCAGCCTGACTTCCTTCAACCATGTTAAGTTTTATCATAAAGAAAAGAGCAAACCTCTTCGGTAGAACCTGTAGCATAAAGGAAAAAACACTTCTTATAAAGCTTGTTGGACCGACTAATAAATAAAATCTCATTTCCTTGCGTATTTCGAAATGCTTCCTCCGGCGTTAACTCAGCATACTTGGGCGTCAAGGCGTTTAACAAGCGATTCTCATCGATAAAGGGAAGAATTGCTACTCCTTGCCAAGTGTAACGTTTTCCATTCAAGTCCAACTCGAATTCTTCTGGGTAGAAATCAATGATTTCACTATCCTGTTTGGTCATCAATTCTTGGAAAGCAGCAGGAATGTGGGTTCGACTAGCAGCAGGAAGGACACTCATCAATTGCTCATAAGGTCTAAGTGGCGCTCCCATTTCAAAATCAATCTCCATGTTCTCGGTCAAGAATTCACCAAGATCTGAGGCAAATGGGGCATAATGAAAAGGGAAAAACCATTTCCATGAAGGACAGCCTAGGTAATAATACTTCAAGACCCAACAAAGTCCTTCAATGTAAGATTTTACTATCCTGAAAAATTTCCCTCTAGTCAAGCTTATTTAAAGAAAGGAGTTACTTTTTACGAAACTCTCTGTCAGATAATTCAACTCCAAATTTTTGGCGATAGTAACGTTCTTTCCATCCAGCTTCCCAAAGTTTTATACTATCAACTGGTTCTGCGTTAACTTCTGCTGGCACTTCAGCAGGTCTTTTGTTCTGCGATGGCGTTTCAATTTCCATCGGGGCTGTTGGTGTATGTTCTGGAGCGGGAGCATCAGGAAGGGGCGCATTCAGCAAGAAACCAAGATTATTTCCTTTAGTTTCGTTCATTAATCCTTTCAGAAATTTCGCAGCATCTTGATTGGAAGCACGTTCAGCTGATTGAAAAGGTACATTCTTCATAGATGAAGCACTCATGAGGGGTTGCTGCGGTAGTCTAGGTGCTTGAGGCTGGTTCAAACGTCGTCGTTTTTGATTCCTACTTCGACTAACTTCACGTTGATGTCGTTGTTGAAACACTATATCTTCCTGATTTCCAAGCTCTGTAACCAGTAATTTCAATGGGTTTAAGTTAACCTAAACCAGCAGGCAACAGCAATTAATAGCTCCAAGAGAAAACCATACATTTCCTTGATTGGTCAAGAAATCACCCATTGTTGGTAAAAGTCGCTTCCAAATATCTGTCAGGGTATCCAAAGCACCTTCCCGAATTTCCAAGGATGGTAAGTGGGGTAAGAAGTCGTTTCCCACAAAATAACAGAGAAATACCCAATCATCAATAGCGCGTTCAAAGTCATAATTGAAGGAAACGTTGGGACATTTCAGTTCCATTTCCAAGTAATCTCGCAGAATATTGACATGCAAAAATACAAAGGGCTTCAGTAAAGCATTACCATTGGCATCTTTTTTCTCAACCTTTTCCTTTTTACCTATTTTACCATTCAACGTTTTAAGAAAGTCTGAATAATGGCTATTACCAGTACACTGGTCAGCTCTATGGCCTTCTTGTTTACAGATAAAACAAGCAGTTTTACTTGCTTCACCAAAAAACACGTCTTCTCGAAGTACATTGAAATGAGGCTCATGCGTCGCCAGGGCCAACATAATCAAATCCGCATCCTAAGAGGTATTTTAGCCTAATTATGCTTCAAATAAGAATTACCAATCCATAAATGACATGTCGCGTATTTGGATCATATTCTTGAGATGAGCGCTGTTGACGTATATAATCCATAATTTTATGCTCTCCTTCACCAGGAACACTGGAGTCTGAAAGAATAACCTTGATCTAACGAACGATAATTATTCAAAAATAAAAGGAAGGAATACATTGGCCCAATTTGGATCTTCATTCATCTTGCAAGCTAACCAATGCTTTAAACATCTTGACAAACGAGTCATAAAAGGGGTTCCTAAAGTTGTCAAACATCATGCTTGTAAGGATAACAATACCAGGAGTAATGCAATTTGAGTCAAAAGCCAAACCTTCTTCTTCTCCTTCATCCATAACTTTAAAGTGAGGATTTAGTTCTTTTAGTTCTACTCACAAGGGTTAAGCAAATTAAGGAAAGAAGAAAAAGGGACCAGCCAATTGCTTTCTTTTTTCTTCTTCTTTTTGCTGCAATTCCAGTGAAGCTCTAAAACGACGAGAACGTTGTTGATTCATCTTGGCCCTAGGCGCAACACCATCTAGTTCAGTCTACTCACCTTTCTGCTAGCGAAATGAGAATGCATACCAATCGCCAGATACACCACTCTGCGAGGTCTAACTATGTTGATCATCCTTTCAGTATACTTGAAAATCTCGGTAATCATATCATCTTCGGTGTCTGGAGCAGGCTTATCTTCAGGATGACAGCATGGGTGAATAATCCCATTCATGTCCAAGTAGAGATTATCTAACATTCTTGCCCGTTACTTACTGGTGTCAAGCTATGGAGTTTACCAAATTCCATTCCATTGGGGTTTTGTTTGGAAATGTCTACTGGGATTTCTACCCCATCCACCCACTGGGATTGCTCTTCCTTGACATTACTGACAATATTGGGATACTTTGAGGACAGCCAGCGAAACAATGCAGGAACTCCCATTTTTCTTTTGACAAATTGCTATTTTGCAGAAGACTTCCACGTGACACCATTTCTCTTCTTCCAACTCCAATTTATCCAACACTTTGATCAACCACCACCACTACATGAAAACATCCTGTTTACTTTACATGGCCGTTCTCTTGTCCTTTGTAAGTGCAAGGGGACGAGGCTTTAGCGGTTTCAGTTTTGCTGGAGGCGGATTAGGGCCACCCAGAATTAAGGAATATTTTTCGAATTCAGAGTGTCTCACCGTTTTAAGCCAATACAAAGACCCAGAACTTTGTCTCTTAAAGCGTACAAGTATCAACCCGGAAGGATGTAGACCTACCTCGCTGGACGAAGTGACCGAGCATTACCAGGAGCAAACGTTATTATATTGCAGTTATGACGAATTTGATAAACTCAAAGCCATTGTTAAAGAGGCGCCGCCTACGCTCAAATCCCTTGACATTGAAATAAAGTTTAGAGTTATCACGTGAGATTTAAGATTATTTATTTTGCTTTTGACCAATGTGTATTTACATTTGTTAATGCAGCTTGAGAGTTATTTACAATTCTTCTGTATTTTTCTGCCTCAACAATCAGTTGAAGTATCGCCACCTTCTAACTGACTTGGTTGATCGGTGCTTGGTTCATCGTATAAAGAAATGCCGTCACTTCCATCATCGCTAATAGACACGGACCAGTAACTTGAGTCATCGGCTACATCATTCCCGGTGTAGATGCTGGTAGTTACTACACTATCTGAAGTTTGTGTAGGATCGCTGGTGGTGTCATTGCTAGTATCAGTGGGTTCAGTACTTGTGGGATCACTGGATGAGCTTGAATCACTGGAACCATCAGATGAGCTTGAATCACTGGAACCATCAGATGAGCTTGAATCACTGGAACCATCAG
>QZWR01000036.1:0-60805 GCA_004114325.1 Zoophagus insidians | reverse complement strand
GCGACCGAAGCTGCAATGAAGCAACTCAGGAGAGGGGAGAAAGAGAAAACACAAGTGGGTTTTTTTGGGGGAAAAGTTATCTTTATTAAACTGAGGGAGGTTGGGGGAGCTTAAATGAAAAACTCCCCAACGCCTTCAGCCAATCACACCACTCAACTACGTCACCATATTAAATTTACTTCATCCTCCTGAGGAACCAATCAGCATCTATTATTCCAAATATATCCATTCAGAATTTCCCATGACATGTTCCATTCAATCATCCTTCCAAGAAAGGTAATCCTCTTCATCTTTCCAAAGTCCAGATCTTGTTCCATGGAATTTCAGTTCTTCTTCAACTATGAAATACTATGTCCAATAATTAAATAAAATAATTTATAATTATTTAATTAATTATTGAATCCTATATCCCAATCCTCACAATGGATATTTTTGCATTTTGAAAGTTAAAATGAATACTTTTGCAGTTTTGAAAGTTGAAGTGAACATTTTTTGCAATTTCAAAACTTATTAGCGGCCATTTTTGCAATTATCCCTTATAATAATTGGAGAAACGTTGCAATCGTTGTTGAAATTTCATTTCTCTTAACATACAAACAACCTCCCTTAGCAACCACTGGGGCAGGAATAATAATCCCCGCCTTCCGAACGTGACTCGTTAAAGAGGCTGTCAGTTGACATTTACAACAGTTTCCATTCAATCGACTTCTAAATGGACTCAAAGAAGTCTTTCTCCAACACACACACACAAACACCCAATTCTCCACCCCCAATTCTATAAAATTCATTCAGCAGCAGCCTCCCTTGTTCTGGTCGGGCTGAGAAGGTGAAACATTAATGGTTGCTCCACCAGTCGGACGGATAACATCAGCAGAGGATTCCAAAGCTTTGTTTGAGACAATACGGTAAATCTCAGTCAAAATCTTTTGGAAAGCTAACTCTACGTTACTAGCATCCAAAGCGGATGTCTCAATGAAAGATAAGCCGTTCTCAGCTAAACAAGATTAACTTTTAATGGCATAGTACAAAGAGTAAAGTACCGGCAAATTGTTTTGCATCGTCCGTTGGTACAGCTCGTAAATGTCGCAAATCGCTCTTATTCCCTACCAACATGATAACAATGTTTGCATCTGCATGGTCTCGTAATTCCTTGAGCCAACGGTTGACATTTTCATACGTCACATGCTTTGCAATATCGTAGACTAACAAAGCACCGACAGCTCCACGGTAATAGGCACTAGTGATGGCACGATATCTTTCTTGACCAGCTATTTAAGGTTCGTAAGAGTGTGAGAGTTGAAGAAGAGATTACCAGTATCCCAGATCTGAGCCTTTATGGTTTTACCATCAACCTGGATAGAACGAGTGGCAAACTCTACACCAATGGTAGATTTGCTTTCAAGATTGAATTCGTTTCTGGTAAAACGCGAGAGCAAGTTGGATTTACCGACGCCAGAGTCCCCGATCAGTACCACTAGAGATATTATGTAAACCTACTTGATTTCAGAAACGAGAGTTTATTTTACCTTTGAATAGAAAATCATACTCATCGTCTTTACTCATTTCTGGTTATTTAAAAATTGCTTGCTGTATTTGCTATTGCTAAAGGTTTGGTACCGGGTTTACAGAAGCACACACTTGGATGGTTTAAGCGATGATGTAATGAGTGAGCGAGAGAGTGAGAGAAAGAAAAAAGATAATGATGAGTGAAATTGTAATTTTGAAACTTTTCCAAAAATTAATATTTTCTTCTTCAAATCTCCTCATCACCTGACCGCACAATTAAGTGTCAATTACAAAATTAAAGATGAGGAGAATTAAGAAATGATTAAAAGAAAGTGCTAGGACCTTGCCAAGAATTATCCTAATATTCCTTGGCAATGTGGAAGAAGGGTGGAGTGTTTTGATCAGACGTCAAGAATGATCATGTGCCATAAACACGGGCTATGATTTGTTCCATCAGTGATACGATACGTCTGATCCGTTCATTTGTCATATGACTATGGAGAAACGTTTTGAAATGAAAAAGTCCTTGGGATTTCCTTGGGTTTCTTTTTCCTTCGAAACGTCGTCCACTCTGCCGCCACGAACGACTACAGCGCATTGTTGTTGTTTCAAGTCCACACACTCCTTTCGTCATCACACACCATCCACGTCCACCACCTCTCTGTGAAACAAATAAAAAGCACCACAAAGAAATATTTTCCGTACTTTTCCCTTACAAATGCCTTTCAAACTGACTCATAACGTTAGAGTCAATCCAATCCCTCTTATTTCCCCTTTTAAAGGAAACCTGGAAGGGGAAGATTTACGACGTACAATCGCTGAAAACACGCTGGACTTGACTGAGACGCCAAAACCTTTAGAGCTTAGCTCCAAAGAATTCTCTTCCCTCTCTCACCTCCCCAAGGGGATTGTTAGTTCCTACCTCGCTGAATCTCAATTTAATGCCGAAGATGCTATATCTTTCATCGAGGACGAGGTCGATTTTGTCAGCACTGAGGATAAACCGCTGATCCCTGAACCCGCTCTTAGAAAAAAAATCTCTTTGGTCCCGTTTGCCTCACAGGTTGGGGGTCATTCTTCATTTTTGAGATTCTCTGAACGTGTGGTTTGTAAACCTCTAGAGCCGAGGGAAAGGGAGTTTTATGAGTCATTGGATCGAAAATGCTCTAGCTTGAAAAAATTCACTCCTATTTTTTTTGGAGTTTTAAACGTTACCTATTCCAGCTCCGGTGATATGCAAGAGGCAATACCTGAAGTGCTCTTTGAACATAATAGACACTTACTCCCAGATTGGTTTCAAAAAAAGCCTTTTGTGACTGCTAGCAAGCTGCAGAATCTTATTTGCGACAGGCGTGGCACTGGTGATGATGATACTCCTTCCTCTGCTACACCATTAAGAACAACAAACAAATGGGATAAACCACCTGCAATGCTTGGAAAAGGTGAATTGGACTCTTTGACCAAGGATTCTACTACTATTCCCGCTCCTGTCGTTGTAACTACCACTATTGCTCCTACTACCACTACCGCTACTCCTTCAAAGAATAATCGACTTTTATTTGAACCCATTCCAGTTAGACAATCCATCAGTCAACACAATAAACTATCGGCAAGTACTAGTTCTCAGCCAAGAACTCTTTCCTCATCTGCTGGTGAACCGGTAAGCCGATTAAGTGAATGTTCGGGAAGTCAGGACTTGAATTCCAACTTGTCTGCATCAGGTGAAATGGATGATCCAATCAGTCCAGTAATGTTCATTCCTCCTTCTTCAGAACGGCGTAAACGTTCTACAGGCATTGGAAAACCAGTAATGTTGGCTTGTGATGATGGTATGACCCCAATTGGAAGAACTTCCTTTATAAAAAACTCGGTATGTCCATCTCCAAGTAAAGTTGTTTCCGATACTCAGTCAAGGAATTCTTGTTGTATGGACGATATTGCTGAAAATTCTATTCAAGATTCGCTATTTCCTTTGGATGATTTAGACGCTATTATCTCATCGCCAAGTCCTATTGTGAACAAGTCGGGATTAGATGTATCTACTATTAGCACTTCGCCCAAACCTTGTTCTATGAAGACATATCGTTCACGCTCTCAAAAAAAGACTATTTCTAGAATACGGCAGTTTTTATTGCTGGAAGATTTAACTGTGGGAATGCGACATCCATGCATTTTGGACCTGAAAATGGGAACAAGGCAATGGGGGATTTATGCATCAGTGGAAAAGAGAAATTCCCAAGCAAGAAAATGTTTACTTACTACCAGCAAGAAGCTAGGTGTACGAGTATGCGGAATGCAGATCTATGATCAAAACACTGATAGGTACAAGTTCAAGGACAAGTACTATGGAAGAACCCTAGACGTTGCTGGATTCCATTTAGCCTTGAAGGAGTACATTAACGGACATATTCAAATGATTCAAGAATTAATGGCTAATCTCAAGTCCCTCTACAAAGAAGTGGAGAAATTGAATGGTCATAGATTTTACGGCTGCAGCTTGTTGTTGATGTATGATGCAGATAAGACCAGCAACAAGGATGCGCGTATTTTGGTGCGAATGATAGATTTTACTAATTCTTGCACTCCTGAGCAGTGTTTACGAGATGAAGCGATTACGACTTTTCCTCCAAAGTATCCTGGGCCAGACCACGGTTTATTAATGGGAATCGAAACTCTTTTGAAGACTTTTGGCGAAATTTTGTATGAAAAAAAGTGAGGGAAATGTTGGGTTTTGGAGGAGTGTACCATATATTATAGGTTTAGCACAGAATAAATATAAATATTCCAGATTTCATGAATGCATCAGGGGAAAGTGTTTTTCAGGTGACCTCATGTCCTCAAACTCATTATTATTGAGACTATTTCATTCCGAGTTCTTCAACTCTTGGATTGCGTTGACCTATTTATGCAGATGTCCTGGGAACATCGGCATTCAACATTTTCTTTGCGATGAATTGAAAAAATCCCCTATCGAAGAAATTGAATTCTTTTTACCTCAACTATGGTACCTCCCCTACCTCGAAGTGGTTATCTCTTACGCTTTAGCCATTTGGTAATAACTCGTCCCACTAAATCTGTGGCACTTGAAGACCTATTACTTGATCGCTGTAGAATATCTCATCATATTGCGATTTTGGTAACTTTTTCTATCGAGTCAAGTGTTCACACGCTGAGGGGTGCAGGCATTATGGTATATTCAGGCCTACCTAAACGACATGATTCAAAGACCCAATTCTGAATCTTATCGAATATGTCGTAGAATGTTTCACAAGATTCAGGATATTCTGTTTGATGATTCTGCTGCTGCTCTCACTAGTCCAGCCGCTCCGGTATTGTCCGAAAAGTTTAGATTCTCCTTCAACTTTCGCTCGTTCTTTCAACCAAACAAAATCAGGGAACACGCTGAACCTACCTTGGTGGGTTTAGGATGTATGTTGGGTGGAATGGTAGCTCCAATGCTGCTTCAACCCGCCTCTGATTGGGTTTTGAAACAAAGCAATCGAGAGATTTCTAATGATTTCAATGATGAATTGGAGGATTTGCCACAAACTGAGCCTACTTCGCCTACCAAGGATTCCTCATTAAAGCCAAAAGATGAACCCGAAGGAAGTGTGAATTCTAGGCCAATTTCACGAACAGCAACTCCTACGCTTATTACTTCCAACATAAGTGGAGAAAGTGAATTGATTATGGAGGGTGCTTCTGTGGGTACGAGTGGAGGTAATAAGAGTTTGCTTGGTGGAAGCACGCCTGTAAATCCGTCGCTTAAACGAATCAGCAATGTTCTCCCAACGAATAGCCCTTCGCTGGAAGAACTTCATCGAGGAAAAGCGTTTTCATTTGGTCGATTTGTCGAAAAGGCAGCATTTCCTACTTTTGGACATAAAGCAAGCAGTTCGCAATCATCATCCCTGGACTTGGAAAGAAGAGACGAGGATTATACGGTTGGAGTGGAAAGAAAGCAACACTTAATGAACAGTCATTATTTTCACTCTGAAATGCAGTTTGTGCTATCGTTGATGCAAATATCTGTTCGTCTTTGCGGAGTTCCCAAGCCTGCTCGACAGGTACAATCCTCCCTTTCCCTTAATGCTTCTGAGCATACTTCTGAGTATGTCTATGTGTAGAGCTCCTTGGAGGCAGAACTATCCTTGCTAAATCATAATCTACCAGCAGAAGTTTGTGTACCGTTATGGTGTAAAGCCAATGCGGAAAAGCCCTTTCATCATCAAGTTGTTCGAATTCCTGCAAAAGATTCCGTAGTGTTAAACTCTGCAGATAGAGTAAGTTTGTTTTTCTTATTTCTACTAACGTTTAGGTGCCGTATTTATTATTAGTCGAGATAATAGAAAATGATGGACCTACGGATATTCAACAATTACGCCGGGAAAGTGCCAACCATCAAGCCATTGCATTGGAAGATACCACGAAAGCTGGTCGCACCAAATTCCAGAATCATAAGGTTAGACAGCCTTCTTTTAGTATCAATTTGGATGATACGGATGAATTATTTGGTGGTTCACATTTTAAACAACAAAAAATGCTTAAAGAACGACAAAAAACAAACACTCTAACTGATCCTGATGGTTCGGATGGTGCTAATCGATCTGAAATTTCAATCAAGGATATACCACAGACAGAACACGCAGATGATTCTATTATTCTTGCAAGTAGTACTACGGCTACTTTGGTTGGAGATTTAGACGTCAGTTTCAAGAATGCCCCTCCAAGGGCGAATTTATTGGTGTCAGAAATGGAGGAGAAATTATCGATTCATCCTTTATCACCATCACAGAAAAACTTTCAATATCATCGTTCTGTTCTTTCAAGACGAGCATCTCAGGGCCAGGATGAATTTTCTGAAAGGATGAGAACTGCAGCTGTAATGTTGGCTCAACTTGCTCAAGCTGGAAAAAAAGATGGGAGTAAAGTTGTAGTAACTGAAAAGACAGCTTCGAATGCAGTTACCACCAAGACAGTCCCCGTGGCTGATGATATACGAGATAAAATCTTGAAAGAAATGATGATGTTGGAAGAGCAAAGACAGATGAAAATGAAGGTAGAAGGCCTGAGTAGTGGTGTTGGAGGATCTGGTGGAGAAGGTGGAGGTGGGGAAGTATTGGAAGATGAACGTGGCTTACTTTACGTGGTTAAGAAGGATAAGGATGATCCAAGTGGTAACTATTTGCTCCTCATGAAGTGATAACAAGTGGTGGGTAGCGGCTGTATTTAGGGAAAATTGGGAGACAAAATCAGCAAGAATAAGGAAATCTTCACCTTTTGGCCATTTACCCAATTGGAAGCTCTTATCAGTGATTGTTAAAACCGGCGCGGATTTAAGACAAGAACAATTAGCCTGTCAATTAATCAAGGAAATGCAGCGAATTTGGCAGCAAGCACAAGTGGATGTTTGGATAAAATAGTACTCCTTTCTTTATTGAGTCGGGATATAACTGTGAGAGGGGTAGTTATCGCGTAATGGTTACCAATGATTCGTGTGGTTTGATAGAAACGGTCAAAAACAGCATATCTATTCATTCGATCAAAAAGGACGGATATGCAAGACATTTGAATCAGCGTGGACTTGTTTATACCCTCTATGACCATTTCGTCAATGTAGCTCTTCCTGTAGATAAGTAACCATTAGTAAGTAGGAATTTGGTGAGCCATCCTCGGAAGAATTCCAAAGAGCACAGGATAATTTTATGAGAAGTTTGGCTGGTTATTCTGTGGTTTCTTACTTGTTGCAACTACGTGATAGGTATTTTTTATTGCCTTAACGGTTCTCACTTGATTAGACATAATGGAAATATACTCTTGGATACAGAGGGACATATAATTCGTAATTATTTCTTAATTAATCAAATTAAAGGAGTGGTGTAGATATTGATTTTGGCTTCATGTTGTCGAATTCACCAGGATCAGTGGGATTTGAAATGGCCCCTTTTAAACTTCCTCAAGAATACCTGGATGTCCTAGGCGGTATAGAAAGTGATCGTTTTGCGCAGTTTAAAGTATTGGTAAAAAAGGCCTTTTTATCAGTGCGAAGATCAGCGGAGAATTTGGTATTGTTGATAGAAATGATGCAAAAAGGTATAATTTGTTGATTATTGAAATAACATGATAGATTCTCGCCTTCCTTGTTTCAATTTCAGCGAACATGCAGCAGCAGCATTAAGGGAAAGGTTTCAACCAGCGTTGAATGAGTCACAAGTTGAGGAAATGGTGGAGAGGATGATCCTCAGTAGTTGCTGCAATGTATTTACCAGGCTTTATGATACGTTCCAATACTACTCCAATGGGATTTTGTAAATAAACTTTAACATCACGCTTTATTATAAAGAGAAAGAGAGAGAGTGTGTGTGAATTAAAATTTAATTCATTTCAATAATATTGCACGAAAAAAAATTATCTATCGCCCATAGTTGCTACTTCTGGGAGAGGCGTATCCTCTGGAGGATCTGTTACGGGAAGAATATCTGTTCGGGGTGTATCTGGTGCGCTGACGGCTACGACCATTGCTTCCTTGATACTTGACAGTGCGACTGCCACCACGATAGTTGCTTCTAGATCTAGTACCTACGAAACGACCACTCTTATTTTCATTTCTATCGGCATGGATGACAGACCTGGTGCGAGAGCCACGTCCATTACTTCCACCACGACGGACCTGACCTGGAGCTCCAAGGTTAGAAATCTCAGTCAAGTTGATAATAACGTTGTCATTGGCATTTCCGTTGCGATCTGCAGAGATGGCAGCCTGGGTACTGACATCTTTGGTGACAGTGGCGCTGTTTCCACCTTCGTCGTAGGCACTTGCAGTAGTTGCCAGGATTAGAACCAGGTAGCAGAAGTGAGTCAACATTTATATTACTGAAGGTTCAGGAGGGGTGGGTATAAAATTATGGGTAGTTGTTAGTGCAAGTTGTGAGTGGAAAGGAAGAGCGAGAGAGCGGGAGAGAGAGAGAGAAATATTAAATTGCTTGTTCAAACATTTTCGGTATGAAAGGTTTTAATATTTAGATTAAATCACGTGTGGAATATTAATTGTATAATGGCTGCTCAAGAACCACCTTTATTGTTGGACGAATTTTCCATAGTAGAATTCTCTTTTGGTTCTATTTTGTCAAGCTTTTTCTTGTTATTGCCTCTCGGTTAATGCCTGTGGCGTGCCGAAATAGAATAATTCTTGGGGAAAAAGGGATAATTTATTGTAATAAATGTGCGAGAAATGCTGGTTAATTTTTGTGTTGATATGTTTGTGTGTTGAGGAACAAGTGTGACTTTTCCCTCTAGAGTTTTACAAGGAAACAATGGATGGGTTTTTTGTGTCCAAATCACTTCAAATCCCCAACTTTGACCATTCCATTAAACTTTCCGTCGTGATTCATGAGCCCATCTTGTCCGCCACCACCAATCTGACATTGTTTTTTGCTCATGCTACGGGATTTCACAAGGAAACCTGGAATCCAGTCTTGTTGGTACTTGCTCAAGCTGGGATTCGAGCAACTTGTATTTGCTTTGATATGTGGAATCATGGTGATAGTGCCTTGATGAATCAAGGAAAATTACCCGAAAAATGTATAGCGTCGAGGTTTGCTTGAGTGACGCGATTAGATCAATGGAGTTTTATCGGTGAGGATATACGGGCAATCCTCCAACATTTGCAGGTTAAAGGTCCGATTATTGGCATTGGGCATTCCATCGGGGCAATTTCCATGTACCACACACACGCACTCTACTCTGTTTGACCTTTTGGGTTGTTAGGCTTTATTGTGAGTTGAAATATCCGGCTACTTTTGCAAGGATTGTTGCTTTTGAGCCCATCCTGGTGATAGAAAACGATCCAAGAGTCGAACTTTTTACCAATCTCTTTGTTTCCATGGCTTCCAAGCGAAAATATCAATGGAATAATCGGTATCTCTGTATGGGAGGGAGGGAAAAGACTAAACGAATTTCGTTAAAGTGAAGAAGCTCGAAATTCCTTGTTGAAAAAGGATTTTTTTGCTAGGTTTGATCCTAACGCCTTGGAAATTTACCTAGACCATGGGTTTTGGAATAATGGGGATTCTTTCGAGTTGAAATGTGTCCCAGCCCAAGAAGCAGTACTAAGCCTCCTTTGCTGAACTCTAATGGGTATATGGATAGCTTACGTTTTCCTGCAATGATATCTCGGTTTATTGTTCTAATAACTTTAACAAGCTACGAATTCCAGTCTTGTTTGTGGGAGGTGGTGAGTCGAATTATGTGTGCGTTCTTTCTTGTTACAATAATAAGGGGCAAGAGGTTGACCTGAACAAATAGAGAGGCTGATGTAACTATTCAAAATGCCATGAATACACCACTAGGACGTTATGTTATCTTGACCGGAATAAGTCATCCAGTACTTTTTTGTGTTTATAGAAATTGCTCATATTATTCCAACCTTGTAGATCCCAATGGAAAGCCCAAGCCAAACTGGTAGTTTGTTGAAAAGGAGAATTAGGGTTAAAAAGGTGAGAGAGTAGGTCAAATCTTGCTACAAGAAATTGCAGCTCATCAACGAACATGAACAAGAAGAAATAACAAGAAAAGCAATAATAAAACATGTAAACGTTAAAAATTTATGCACGACATGTGTAATGTAGTAGGGCAAAAAAAGGAGAAGAGATATGATGTAGTTATGTGCACTTTTTAGCATCTCCGCTATCAGTGTTGCTGCTTCCTAGCGGTAATAATCTTTACTTCTAAATAGGCTTGGATCCGTTCACATTCCACGTCCAAAGCTTGAGAAACCAACCTATTCATAGTTTCTTTGGAGAATTTCATCAAACAGCCTGAAAGAACGAATAATCCTTCATAAAATTTTAGTGCAGATTTCAAGGAGAGATAACCCAGTTCTCCGCCCCAAGCACCCAGGGGAAGTCGAATGATTTGTTCATGAACTTGGAGAAATCCACTTTTGATTAAAAGTCTACTCAGATCCTCAAATGTTGAGCGATTAAAGCCGCGATTTACTTGAAGTTCCAGGACAATGCTGTTCAAGGTTTGAATGGCAGGGACATGATGAGCTTTGGGTAGAATCTCGGGATTCACCTCCACCAATTGAATCCATCCATCTAATTTGGTAACTCGATAAAGTTCCTTTAACAAGTTGGGCCAATGAGAAGATGGTATAGAAGACAACATGCATCTTTGATGAACAAAGGAAAAGTAATTATCCTTGAATGGAATGCCTATTTGTGTGTTAGTACTGCGGTTCAAAGAGGAATAAAGTTACCATTTGAAACATCTGCCACTAGAAAAGTACAATTTTTAGGAACGCAATTAGAATTAAAAAGATCGTCCATTATATCCAAGCCCCATAACTTGGCCCTGGGAAACACCTCTGCTACTTCCTTTAGCCATTTTCCACTTCCAGCACCCACATCCAAGATTCGCTTGGGATTATCCAACACAACCGAGAAATTACGTTCTAATAGTTTTTTAAGGACAAAGTGATCAATATCACAGCGATCCATTTCTTCAGGGTCAAGTGGGACGAGTGAAGAAAGTGAAAAATAGCAACGTCGTCCTAGTAACCACTCTTCCTGTAAAGTTGATGGCGGAGGAGAAGCTTCAACAGATATATGGAAACTCTTATTAGAGCGTATGGAATTATTAGAACGCCGAAATCCTATTATTTGTGATAGAGAACGAGGGCGAGAGTGAGGACGAGGGCGGGGTTTAGAAGCATTAGTGCCCATAATGATGGTGGTGAGTTGGTGGTGAAAGAGGAAGGAGAGGAGACCGCTTTTTTCCATCGCCTCTCACACTCTCTCCAATACACCATTACACAAATACACCAAACATTCACGTTATGGTAGGACAAGCCTTTTTATGGTAATTCCTATATTGAAGTAACAACGAATAAAAGTATTAATTAGTTAGATAACCTCCGAGGAACCATACATGTGGAAGTGGCACAAGGAAATTGAGCCAATAGCAGTCTCGCAGGATCTGGATCAGCCACCCAAGGAACACACGCATAGAGACATACATGGAGAGACGGGGGACGAACCGACCGATTTTAATGCACCATGTTTATTAATTTTTAATAGTACCTGAAATCAATGTCCTTGTGTTACTTCCTCTTTCATGAATTGCTCACGTGGTGATCTTGATAAGCACTTCCTAATTGGGAAAATAATCAATTTCTTGTTTATTCTACTTTGTGGAGTAGATCATGGGATCTGAGGCATTCTCATGTCTGATTGGCCCCATAACGAGTAGACCCAAAAAATATTATACGATAAATTCTGTCACCCCCCAATTCTTCTACCACGTTTATTTCCCTTTCCTTTTTCATTCTTTTTTTTGTCTTGTCCTTGAAAAAAAAAAGAAACCATGAAATCTTGGCGTATTTCTAAGCAACCTACAGACAAGTCAACTCGATCAGTCGAGTCAGTTGAAGCCTCCTCTCCTCCGTCTGAACCTCCAGTCTCTGGAAAAGCCAAATTCCTTTCCAAGGTTCTGCGTAAATTGTCTCATCGATCGTCTCCTCCTCCCTTGATTAACTCGGTTTCTCCGCCTAGTTCACTTGTAATTCCCGGTGCCAAAGTTCATGAAGTAAAAAAAGAATTAGATGAGGATATATTTGCTAACGATACTATCAACATTTTACCCGATATAACCTCTCCCCACTCCCCACAGTCCCCACAATTACCTCGTAGCGGCTCTCCAGTTAACGAAGCATTGGAAGTTGTAGTACAGAAAAACTATGCTGCCGTTGAAGATGATGATGATGGAGAGGAGGAGGTGCTTTCTCCTTCCAGTAAATTCTCCTCAACTCATCTTTCTCCCTCTTCTTTGGGTGGTCAGTCACTTTGCAAAGATTACGGCCGACATCGAAGAGAACGAGAACAATCATTCATTTCATTAAGAAGTCTTCATTCTCAAACCTCCAATCATTCTCAGGTCAATGCTTCTTATTATGACGGGTTAAGACAGTCAGATGCGGTTAAATTCCTTGCTGATTTTGCCGATGCGACTTCTTATTGCGAAAAGTCATGTAGTGAAAATGGCCTTTTAGAAGATGAATCCATGGATGAAATTGAACTTGTAGGAGATACCCTTGAAGCCTACAGACTGGGACCGGTATTAATGGCTGGTGGCTTCTCGATTGTTCGAGAATGTGTTCGAACTGACAACTTTGTCTTTCCTCAATATCATCCTCAGCATGATCGTTTAATCCTTAGAACTGTGCTGAGAAAGCGACTAAAGCACGACTTTGTATTTACTGAAGATGAGGAGTTGAAGGAACAAGAATTACACAAGGAAATGATTGAGCATGAGATTAAAGTTTGGTCCTCACTCTGTCATCCCAACATTCTCCCTTTATTGGATAATTTTTCCAGCTCTAAAGCCATCTACACCGTAGCACCTTATTGTATCCATGGAAACCTGCTGGATCTGATCAAGCGAGAGCGTGATGGGAAAATGGCCATGGAAACTGCTGCTAACATCATAAGATCTGTGACTCGGGCGCTTCGTTACCTGCATGAAGAGGCCTCAATAGTGCATGGTGATGTCAAATTAGAAAATGTATTTTTGGACCATGATGAGGGGGGAAATCTTCAGGTTTACCTCGCTGACTTTAGCATGTCTCAAAGCTTGGGCTTGGAGGGACAACGGGAAGATGAACCAGAAGATGAGTTGAGTCTTCCTGGCAGTATTCCTTATTGTTCCCCTGAGCGATTGCAATCTTTAAGTCGAGGATTAACCAAAGAAATGGATTGCTGGAGCATGGGAGTCATGGCTTTTGTATGTTTAACCGGAAGATTTCCCTTTGAAGATGCCTATGAACCGCGCTTAATGGCGAAGATCCTCGGCGGAGAGTGGAGTTGGAAATCGGAAGATGCCAAACTCGAGCCCTGCATCAAGGAATGTGTCGGAGGTTGGCTTTCCATCGAACCCGAGACGAGATGGAGCACCTCTAAAGCTCTGGGTGAAAAGTGGCTATTACTTTAATGCTGTGGTGTGTGCTCAAGTAGTGTGCTTGTAGTGTGTGCTAAGAGAGAGAGTGTGTGTGTGTGGACTTGTAGTGTGTGGGAAAGAGAATGACGAAATTGCATGTTTTTTACTATTTACTCTATTGCCACACTTTATTTCCACCCCCATATTTTTACACAGTAACAATAAAAATTAAGAATTTGTTGTCGTGCAGCCATTGGATGTCATTACTTGCTCTCTTTTTTGAAGCTTTCTCTAAATCTTGACCCCTCCTTCTCACCATGACTCAGGAACAAGGACCTCCCAAGGAACTAGTGGAAGTAGCGAAATATCTCGCCAATTTCAAGCAAAGTGGGCTGAGACTAAGAGAAGCAGTATTGGATGGTAAACGCATCCACTACTTCAAGGGCAAGAGTGCCATCAATGCCTTGTTGCGACCACAATACAATTCTGCAGCACGACCTCCCGTTCAGGATCAAGATGATGCCCTTATGCTGTTGAACACCATGAACAGAGCCCACTTTTTCCTCTTGGTAGAACGATCCGAGGCTCCTTCTTCAGGCGGTCCACGGACGTTAGAAATAGTGCGCAATCAATCGGTGTTTCCCGAGGGCTACTACGCCTTCTTCTATCAAGGCTCGCAGCTAAGTACCACGCTGGGAGGAATACTGCTGATTGGCCTGGTCTTTGCCGGGGTGATGTTTCCCCTCTGGCCCAACTTTATGCGAGAAGGCGCTTGGTATCTATCTGTGGCGGTATTGGGCTTTTTGGGGTTATTGTTCATTATTGCCATCGTCCGCTTGATCTTTTATCTAATCACCATTGTTGTCGCCAGGCCGGGAATCTGGATATTTCCCAATCTGTTTGAAGATGTTGGGTTTTTCGAAAGCTTTGTCCCGTTCTGGGCCTGGGATGATACGGCTGAGCGTAAAAAGGCCAAGCAGTTGAGAGATGAGCAGCGTGCTGCTAATAGAGCTGCTGGTGGTAAACGAGAGGATGATGATGGCTTTGAAGAATCCACTGCTCTTGATTCTGATCGAAAGGATGATTAAAATCTCTCTCTCTTTGTGTTGTGTTGTGTGTGTGTGTGTGTGTAAAAGGTTGGCAATAAATGTGCTCTCTTTCACTAGTTGTGGATGGATTTGCAAAAGATTCTGATTGGAACTACTTTCGCTGCTGTTGGTGGTGGTGCTTATGGTGCTGTCCTGGGATTACTACGAGATAAACCTCTTGGAATCTATGCATTCAACACTTCCGTCAATACTGGCCTAATGGGTCTTTCATTCTTTGGTAATTCTTGATTTTCTTTCTTGCCAATATCGTCGAGAGAGCACAGTACTTCGGGATTCCATGGTTCGTCAACAGCTGGCAAAGAAAAGGGGAGACCAAGATGAACCAAGTGATGGGGAAGCATTATTTTGTAGTACTATTGCTGGTGGAATATCTGGAGCTTTTTGGACTACCTTTGCCAGTAATTCTCCCGTTGAAGAAGTGCTAATGACCAAGGGAAGAGGGAAATGTCGGGTCTATCCCTTCAGGATTCCTCTTGTTTGGTGGTTTATGCGCAATGGGCCAAGTTCTAGCCAACACTATTGATGGATATCGAAGAAGTAGCTTGTCTGCTCCCCCTTCTACAATCCCCAGTATTTCCCCCTATCTTTAAAGTCTGCTATTGTGTCTGGTAGATGAGGGTTATCTTGATCGGCTGGATCGATGGTATCAGCGGTGGGAGAAGCAGCTAACCTGGCTACCAGTAAAACGGATTTCAGACGAAGAGTATAAAAATCAGCTACAACGACGTCTTGAACAGGCGAGGTTGGAGTATCAAAACATTGACCAGGAGATTGAAAGACTTCGCCGCTCCTTAGTTGTTGGTGGTACTTCTAAGGGTGATAAATAAAACACTTCCCCCTGTTTGTTCGTGAAAATAACACTTTTATTTAATGGCATTTTCTCCAGCTGAACTTTAGAACATTCTTGAAGCTTCCATCCTGAGAATCATTGGAAAACAATCCCGACGCTTTGGGGTTGGTGGACATTAGGCGAACTTGTCCATTGATGTTCAACATGGCACTGGCACCGCATGCGCACCACACGGTAGATTGAACGCCAAACTCATTGTGTGCGAGGTAATCTTTGCTAACAGGTCCGGTGAAATTGACCTCTGCGGAACATTGTTTCGAATCTCCAGAAAAGTAATAAGTCGACTTTTGAGTAGCAGTTACTCCCTGATCCAATGAGATAAAGCCCCGGAAATCCGAGTTCAACAAGGAAAATTGCCAGCCTTGAGGAAATCTTACTGCAAGGTTGACTTGGCAGTTCTTACGATTTTCAGTAATCGAAACACCCTCGCCAATGGATGCCGAGTAGTTGTCAAAGATTAAAGTAAACGTGGTTCGATCATCCGAGATGGACTGGCCAATGGTTCCCTGGGGACACCCTGTACCGCCATACTTTAGAGCTTCAATGTAAACACCCTTGGTATCGGGACCATTGTCACGACGATCTAGGGGAGAAGAGAGCAGAGAAGAAACCAAAAATGGTAAAAGTGCTAAAACAGATTTCATAATTCGTTAAAGAAAAAGTTTTTATAATTCCTTTCGTGACAAAAAGTGAGAGAGAGAGAGAGAAGTAAAGAATTTTTTTCCTAATAAGCGTGACCTCAACCTCGGTTATTAGCCGATTCCCCCATTCATTCCGATTCAGTAGTAATTTCTTGGGTATTGTTGCTCCTATTCGAAGCATTTGCTTGAATATAACGCGTACATGACAAATCTGTGTAGGATTTGGGACTTGGCAGCTACCTTGTTGAAAATACAGTGGTGTTTTGGTTAATAAATCATCCCAAGAGTATTAGCAATTCCCTTCATAATTGTCATCCTTAGTGGTAATTCCCTCCGTTTTGATAAAACTGTTCTCCCCCTGTTACAAATAATCGTTTTTGTATTAATTTGAAACAAATGAGAGGAGAATCCTAAATAGAACACACCGTGACAAATAACTCAATTCCATGCCTCCCAATAATTTCCATTATTCTCAACAAGTCCTCATTCAACACTGGTCCACAAACCATCCTGAGGCCAGACCCACCTGGCGCAAACGAGAAATCCGTTTCGATGGCCAAAAGGTGGAATTCTGGGCATTAAAAAGATGTTTAAAGACTTTGTCCCTTTCCCCCGAAATCCCTTCCGGTTCTTCCTCTTTGGGCAAGTACCCAGAAATTGTACAGCGAAAGATTAGACAAGTCGACCGGAGATTTTCCATCCAAGAAATCAATAGCATTGAAATCCCCAACCCTAAAATCTTCGATTCTACCACTGCTCCACTTGAAAGTTTGCACCGTCAAACTGCTTGGCTGCAGAAATGTTTAATATTTCATCTGAAACATCAGGAATTCTGCGTTTTGAGAACCCATTCCATCAAAGATCGAAGGAACCTGGAATATGTCTTTCATAATGCCCTTGACCGTGAAAACCTGCTAATCGCCGATACCACTGCGGTAGAGGTTAAAGTGGGCGAGAAGCCCGGCCTTGATTTGCAAGTACCTTCAAGAGAACCCCTGAGAGATGACCTTGACCTGTTCCGGCCAATTAGTTCTCTTTCCAAGAAGAGTGGTGGCCGAGACGACGATGATGATAGCAAGGAAGAACTATTTTCTCCTGCTTCTATTGCTTCTCCTCGCAAGACTTCCTTTGTAACCGATTATGAATTTCTGAATAATCATTTCAGGCGTGCTTTGATGGATCCTTCATATGCACAAGCCTACTTTGATGCTCAAGTGGAAGAAGAACAGCTTTTGGGTAACGAAGACAGTTTAGGCTTGGATTTGAGTAAAATCCCCATTGTTGACGAGAAACAGCAAAGAAGAAGGCGAAAAACCCTGCGAGCCAATCGAGCCTTGAGAAAGACCATAAAGTCCAACTCCATAAAGAATAAACGTCCAGCTGCGAAAAATTGGGGCGAAATTGTTGGTATGGTCTTTATGGATGATACCAATGAGGATATGTTGAATGCTGGAAATGTTAAACTTACCCGGGTTCGTTCAAATAAGGGCACGCTGCTTTTGGTGGAGCCGGAGAATTCGCAAAACTATCCAACCGTCACCATGGACATGCTAGAAGAAAAGGATAAGCAGCATGTAGAACAAGTTTCTGATGCTTTAAGGAAAAGCCAAAGAAGAGCTACATTAAGACGTTTTGACCGTTGGAAGCGAAAACCAACTCCTAATAATGCTGAACCTAATTCTCCTTCCATCACTTCTTCTCCTGTTGTGGAGAATCGTTCAAGACCAGATGAAGTTGCTGCTGCTACTGCTGCTGCTGGTAGGGAGGATCATTCGTTATTATCAACTGGGGAATTGCAAAGACGCGCCAGGTCTAAATCTGCAAGTTCTTCCGATAGAGGTCGTTTGGAAAATACCATCCAACTGCAAAAACCAGCATCAGAAAAATCCCCTAATACTGCGCCGAAATCCATTCCGCCTCGTACTGATTCGATACCCAAAGCCCCTGATCAACCCGTAGTGCCATTCATATCGCCATTGGTTGAACCTAAACATCTTTGCAAAGCAGCGCCAATCTTGGATGCAGAGAAAGGTGGCTCTACCCTGCATCGTCATGCCGCACTAATTAGTAATGTGTTTGGGAGGATAGGAAAGGATGCCAACAAATAAATCCCAATTATTAGGTTTGTTTAATTAAGGATAAGGTTGGTGGTAAATTGATGAAACCTCACACAATCTATTTATATCTCTATAAGAATCTTTCTCTTGTGAGCTTCTTCTTCTCCTTTTAACCTCACTTTTACATCACCAGGCAACTTTGATGGTTTGCTTGATTCTCCTTAGCAACTTCTCCCACATCGCCTCTTTCTAAATTTCCCGGGGCAGAGGTGGTGGTTCCCATACTTGACCGCTTCGTGTTTTCTGCCATTTCCGTCGCTGTTGGCACATCGCTCTTTCGCTTCTCTGAGGATGATAAAATTGGCTGACCAAAGACTTGATCCATTCGAAACTGCGAGGATGGTCTCTTTCCAATCCAAATACTATCATCTCGTTCCAAGTCCCCACGAATCGGCTCCATCAGAATATCCACAGAGTTGTTTTGTCCCGATGAAGTGGTAGGGGCTCCAGAACCAATTGTGGAATTGTTTCTTGATAACGGCTCTACTACCATTACCTCATCATCATCGCCTCTCGGAGCAGGCACTCCTCCCATAACAGTAGGAGGGCGTGCAGCATTGTTGATTGTAGGAATTCCAGGCGTTTTCTTTGGAACTTCTTTTCTCCAACGCCACCACATCAATGATCGAATAATTCGAAGGAATGAGATCATAAGACTGATAATAAATATCAGCACCACTACGCTAATAGATACATAGGCCTGTAATATGCGAATCATTTCCACTTTAATGAGCATGGCTGTTAGGCTCGCCACAATGGCCAAGCGTACAATGCTCATGGTTAAGCGACTTCCAGCATTTTTTATAAATGGTTTTCGAATAATCTGAGCAACAGTATAAGCAAACTCCAACACCAACAGTGAAATCGCTTGAACTAGAGGGAAATCTGTCGCTGCTCCTACCAAGATTGCTAGTATCAAGTTGCGAACTGCATCGATGATTCCCCAAAACTTTCGAGTGTCTTTGTAAGCATTTGTGTATACAGCAGAATAAAGCGCGCGCCTTGAACCAACACCCATAGCAGGAGAAGCAGCATCAGAAGAGTACAGTGAGGAACCTTTTGGCAATTTAAACAAAATGTAAGAAATTATAACAATAGGCAAAATCTGAGTAATAATAACGGTCAAAACGCTTAGTACTTTCAGCCAAATAGGGACTGATAAGCTTAGCGTAAAAAAAGCCATGGTAGATATCCCTGGACCAACAAGAGAAGCAAGTCGATGGAAATTTCCATGCAGGTAATTTAGTGAGGTCCATACATCTATAGATTTTTCCTTTTTGCTTGCAATCAACCACCAGGTAAGATGTACCAGCATGGTCCAAACAACAAGCAAGGCAAATAAGGCCAAAAAGGCAAAAAAGGCATTCATAAATAAAGTATCAGGGTTAAGCTCCAAATAACCAGCCGTTTGGTATAAACCATATCCTTCATCTTGTAAAATGGTAATTTCTCTAGAGCTGAGATCTGCAGAAGAAGTCCACCAGGATCGAATTTGCTTTAATGGCCAAAGTGGAACAAACCACATCATGGTAGTTCCAAAATGACGATAAAATCCAGGACACGGAATGCTCAAAGCTGAGGTAATACCGACAAACTGTACAAAGCGAGCCATTTCCAGAAATCCGAATCCATATCTTACTGGAAGGACAATATCTTTAATTGGGTAAAATCCCGAGCTCAGGGCAAAAACGCTAAAATTAATGCGCGTCCAATGTCTAGAAAGCGTGGCAAGTCCTGCAATCAGACATACAACAAGAGGAACGTAAAACAAGATTTGATGTATCAGCGTGTTTCTTGGTAAATCAGTGGAAACAATCATACAGCCAATATCTTTAGTGGCAGGGCCAGAATCATCAACAAGATTGATGGACAAGTCTGTTTCGGTTAAAACAAGCTGATAAGGCAGTTTAATGGGTTTAACAAGGGTAAAATTTCCACCGGCAGCAGCATTTTGGCAGCCACCTTGGATAAACGAACAAACCGAGGGATAGGGAGGTTGGTCAGAAGAGAGACTTAAGCCGAGTAACCCAACGGAGGTGTAAATTTTGGCATTGGAGAGAGGGGAAGAGGAATATCCGGAAGCAGTAACGATGTAGGAAGAGGATTGGGTGTCAAAGTCAACAGAAGCGTTAACAAATCTAACTGGATTGGTGGAAGGATCAATTCCACATTCCCGAAGAAGCCTTTGAGCAAGTATATTTTGAATCGTTAAAAATAGTAGTAAGGTGGTCAAGAGAATTGGAAACTTCATGAGAAATGTTTTGATGAGCGTCGTCATTACCTCTTTGGTTGTGTGGTGGTGATGAATGTTTCACCTCACTTCCTCTCCCAACCAATTCACCATTGCTAATAGGAGAACTAGAGAATTTTTTAGTTGCAGGATGTATTGAGTTACAATTATTACGCTTGCTAGATATTTGCTCGAAAAATATGTATTATTGTTGAAAAGATTTATTACACCAGAGACATTACACAGTAAAATATAAGAGATTAGGATAAAACAGAGAAAACATGATACTTTAAATTAAATGGTGATGCTATAAATACAGGATGATGGTGATGGTGTCAATTTGATATCTGTCAAAATCTGATATAAATAATGGAATCTAGTCAACTCCTATATATGTATTAAACTCACTACCAAACAACAACACACTTATTGAATCATTCTCAGTTCAAAAGCATTAGATATACAGTAAATCAAACCAAAAAACTATGCAATCCTTGAAAACAACCTTAGTGACAGCATTTATCTTCACCATGACATCTGTAAGCAACAGTGTTCCTATCCTGGGTGGTTTAGGTCCATACGGCGCTGGTTTGGGAGGTGTGGGAGGAATAGGAGGTGTGGGCGGATGGGGCTGCTGGGTACCATTTGCTGCAGGTGGATATGGAGCTTCCAACTATCTAAGTAATCTTGGATTTGCCAACATCAATGCCATCAGTGCAGGGCATAACCTTCAAGCAGTACGACAAAATGACTACTTGAATGCAATTTCGGCAAATCAAGGGTTCGCAAATACTGCTGCGAATCGGGTGGGAGCAACTGGTATTATCGCATGAAATAGAAATGAATCCCCTTCTTCACAACTTCTTCTTGGTAAAAAAAAGGAAAAGATTGATAACAAGAATTTAACTGTAATTTATTAGAGGTTGAGATGCAAAAAGAAAAAGCGCGGTTTAAAAAGCAAGGGCGAGCAGAACAACTAATAAGCGCAATTATAACTCCAATCCAAAGGCTTCTTCCAAAGACTCGCGCGCTACACTGAGTGTTTCCACAGAAACGTTCAATAAAGGAAGCTCCTCATTCCACTGTTCCATCACCTTAGCTTTCTCTCGCTTGTTTTGTATGCAAGACGACGTTGTATTCGCATTATCAGCATTAAAGGTATTGCAAACAAACGAAAAGCCTTGCCATAAGTTTTCATCATTTTGTAGGCAACCAGAGGCGGTTTGATATGATAATCTTGGCGTCATTTGTAAAAATTCTTCATCAAAATGTGCCATATCTTCTTCATGCTTCAATGCTGGCACATAAACTGGCTCTAACTGACTCATCAAGACTTGGTCCCAATTGATATCAGAAAAGTACGGATGTTCATGAATCGATATAGAGCTTTGACCCCCTAATCTTTGACATGGATCTCTTTCTAGTAACTTTGCAATATATTAGCAATTAAAGCTCATACGTACTCTTTGCACCAAATGTTTCAAACTTGGAGGGATTTTCTTGTTAAATCTAAGAGGATCTGACAGCACCTTGTAGTACATGGTCATATGGTCTTCTGCCCAAAAAGGAGTCTGAAAAGTAGTGAGAAAAATGATTGGAAACATTACCACGCCGTAATACATTTCATAAAGCAGAGTTCCTAAACTCCACCAATCTACGCTAAACGTATATGAATCTCCTCGCAAAACTTCTGGTGCTAAATACTCTGCTGTTCCGCAGAAAGTGTTGGTTTTTGGGGACGTTAAATCTTCAGTTCGGAATTGTTTGGATAGGCCAAAATCCGTAAGAACTAAATGACCATTTTTCCCAATAAGGATATTTTCTGGTTTTAGATCTCTAACATCTTTAGAATTTCACTCAATAATAATACCTGTATACTATGCCCAACCGATGAAGCTCACTTAACCCGCAGATAATTTCAGTAGCAGTAAATTTGATCCTCTTCTCATCAAAAACACCTTTCCTCATTAATTCTGTAGCAATATCGCCTCCAGGATGATATTCCATTACCATGTAAAGGTGATCGTCGTCTTGAAATGTTCGCTTCAGTTGGATAAGAAAAGGATGATGGATCTTTGACAACAATGCAAGAATATCTCTTTCCTTACGCACATGGTTTTGCTCTTTTGGCTTAATTAACCGTCTCTTCGCTATTGCTTTGATGGCTAGCAAGTTATCGGGGCTGGTCTTGAGCCTGGACAAAAAAACCTTCCCCATACATCCTTTTCCCAAAACACGAAGCAAGTGAAAATCTTGAAGCGATAGTTTCGGCGATAATTTCGGCGATAGAATATTACTGACGATAGCTACTTCAGTAATATTGTTCTTAATTTGATCATCTTGATTGACGTGAGGACAGAGAAAATCTAGCAAATGAGAAGTTTGTCTAATTTCCGAATCTTGAAGAAGAGCTTGGACATATTGCTGCAGGCATACTGCGGAATCTTGGGAATTACGTCTAAGACCTAGAAACAAGGATGGGAAAATTGAGCTCTTTGGAAATTGAAATTCGGGTAAATTTTGTCGTAATGGGAATTCTTGCCGTAACTAAAAAATAAATCACTTGTTCAAGTCTAGGGTTATTAAACCTTTCGATCAAGGCTTTGAACATCTTTTGCATTCCGATGGATGTTGAGTGTTTGCTTGTCATTTTCAACGCACACGATGAACTATGCGATCAGCCTCAATGGAAGAAGGGAGAGATACCTGATCCGTCACTGAGGAGGGATTAGTTACCGTAACTTGGAAAGCTGGTGACGTTAGAAAGTCGCTCAAGCAGTCACACGAAAGCTGAGCCGCGTGATTACGAAGACAGTCAGTCGGGTGAGTGACT
The DNA here is from genome assembly GCA_004114325.1 of Zoophagus insidians. Classification (NCBI taxonomy): domain Eukaryota; kingdom Fungi; phylum Zoopagomycota; class Zoopagomycetes; order Zoopagales; family Zoopagaceae; genus Zoophagus; species Zoophagus insidians. Next base: position 37,585 of record QZWR01000036.1, on the reverse strand, counting down.
TCTGTGACGGAAGAACGTTTCCACCCTGAAAGTGCCAAGACAGACATCGGCTTTCACGTGCCTTTCAAAGGTTTTCCCATTGGCTTAATAATAATCAATTCTACACACAAAACGCGATGCCTCTGATAAACATCAATGAAACAGCCAAAACGGCTGAGTTAGAGCTCTCCAACAAGGACAGAATCACTCAGTTACAAGACGCGCTAGAAGGATTATCCCTGCAGATGATTACTGGTCTGGATTACTTGCAACGACATGCTTCTTTTCAGCAAACTAATCCTGGATTGCCAATCACTCGTGGAAATTCAGAAGCTGTTCCTACTACCGAGTTTGAACAAGCTTTGAGGCAAAGAGCTTCAGAAATTTGTACCAAAATTCACGAAATTCAACAATTGGGGCAACAAGTTTCACTGTGCTACATGCTTGATCGAGAAAAAGAAGTAATTTCTTCATCGCTTTGATTGATTGGCGTGCAGAAAGAAGCTTTAATTGAACTTGCAAAAGAATGGAAAAGCGTAAAAAGCAAGCATGAACAAGCGATCGAAAGAACTCGGAATTTACTGGAAAAGGTTTCTGAAAGTGTATGCGAAGTTGGTGATTTTTCCAAATGGGAATATGAAAACTCTTCTTAATCTTGACCTTTTGGAGAGAGAGTAACATTGTAACATTATGAAAGGCAACTTGGCCATCTAAAATTAACTTTTGTTGTTGAGCTTGTGTTAATTTCTGGCTTGGAATTCAGGTGGAAATAAATATCACAATTATTGATAAAATTTACAGCTTCTATTTATTAATATTACGATTTGGGAGTGGATTTAAATTATTGGCGATAAATTCAGTGTATTTAAGGGATTTGATTGGATTTGATGTGGTCTGTCATGTCAATCAAAGAAATATTGGTATAAAAGAACATACTTTCTCAAATGAATTCACATCTTTGCACACTCTAGAAATCAACCACCACAACAACAGCACTAGTTTACAAGCAAAATCTCTCTTAGAAATATCACAAGAAATGAAACTCTTGACCTCCTCTCTCTTTGCTACCATTGTTGCCCTTTGCGATGCTGCCCCCTTGGATAGAAGGTGTTTAGGTGGAGTTGGTGGGTTAGGTGGCTATGGTTTGGGTGGATTTGGGGGATTAGGTGGATTAGGCGGGTGGGGATGTTGGGTTCCTTTCGCAGCAGGAGGATACGGCTGTGGCGCCTGTTACAATAACTTGGGATATGCGAATGTGAATGCCCTTAGCGCTGGGAACAGTCTTTGTGCTGTGAACCAGAATTCCTACCTAAATGGCCTTTGCGCAAGTCAGGGTTGCGCCAACACCGCGTCAAATACAGCTGGAGCTAGTGGTATAATCGCATAAATAGACACAACCTTTTTTCCCCAATAATTTTTATACCGGATTGGATATATTTCTACTTTCCAGAAATCTAGGATATGTATGATGATACATCAAATTCACTACTTCGGTTTCCACCTCGTCAAAGCAGTTTAACGTGATTTCTCCTGTATTCCTCACACGTTCGATATTCTGATAGGTATTGTTGGTGATATTTAACTGCAACAGACCATCAGGAGCGATAAAGGAATTGTAAATCGACTGAAATTCTGTCATTAAACGCTTTTTTCTGCGTGCATTGAAGGATACTGGATAGTTGGCGCAAAAATTAACCCAAGTTTCATGGAATAACACGTTTTCAACGCTTAATTCTGTAACACTGAACTCCTTAAACTACACCCGCTGATTAATTCAAGCATTCTTAGCTTAAAGGGTTACCTCTTCCAATAAAACTGGTGTTCTTAGTAATCGCAAGAATTGTTCCTTGGATTGATATTCTCTGCGTTGCTGTGTTCGAAAATTTTCACGGTAAATCTTTGCTAATGGCCAGACTACAGTAACACAAGAGGCGATAAACATTCCAAGATGTAGCATTACAAATGAAGCTGCAAGCTCACCAAGGAACTTGTTAAAATATTTGATACGATCAGCAATTAGACAAAACGAGAAAATAGCCGCAGAAAGTATAACGCTAATAATCAATTCTGTACGAATTCCATATGCATCCTTACAGTTCCATATCAAACACATAAGAAGAGCAAGTATTACTACATGTAGACCTGCTATACTCATGAAATAGTAAGTAGGCCAGAGTGTTCTATCCGAATAAAAATATTCATTGAGTTTGTCGTGATCAACAGTATATCGAACACACAAATAAACCACGCAGTTCAAGAAGCACAAAAGGACTGTGGAGAAAAGTAAACTTCGAGTTATTGCGATTTCAGTTAGCAGTGATCGATGTCTGAAAAACCAAGCTTGACGCTGGTTGCTTGGAACGGAAAGTGCTGGATTTCTAACAGAGAATCGTACAGACTTGAGATGATCTTGCAGGTTTTTGGAAAGTAAACTATTGGAGGTTCTATCACTGGCGAAAGGGTCTCTAGACGGAGGCGGAGTTTGTTTTTCTTCAGGTTTATTATTCCAAAGTAATAAATTAATGTACCAGCAAGAATTCTTGTATAAAAAAAGAAGTCGAATAAATCTCCCCTCAATGCACATCAACCACACTGGTATTAACGTACAATTTATGAGGAATACGATACTGCCCGGAATTTTGAACTCAAGTTGCAACAAAGCAAAGTTATCAAATAACACCAGGTGACAAAAGATTCCAATAAAAGACAGAAGGGGAAAACGGGGTTTCATGGATGGATTTTCCCTGTGGAGAAAAAGGAGGATAGCAGAAGCTAAGAAGAGAAATGGGCTTATAATCAGAAGAGTTAGCCAAGTATAGTGCATAAGGGAAAAAGGTTGAGAAGAGGAGAAAAGGAATTTTGCTTCAGGAATTAGTAAAAACACGATATTATGAGTCTCAGCACATGATCACCAACAACAACAATCCTGCCTGAAATCTTCCATGAAGTCTTTTCCCCCACCAATACCAGCAAAAGCGGCAGCGCTGGCTAACTTGATAACAGAAAGTGATGAAATCAACCTGGATTCCTTGGTAGACTGCCTAGTTGCAGTTTATACGGATTGTAGCCTGATTCGTAGAGATCGTAAAGACTCCCAGAATCCTATTAACAAATTTCTGGAGAAATGTAAGAATTACAACACTGAACACAAACCTGTTTTGCAGATAAAGAAGAGGTCGAGAAACTGCGCTTTCACTATTTGAAAAAGGGTGATTTTGAGGAGCTGAAAGTTTTAGCAAAAGGGCAGTACGGAGTGGTAAGTGTGCATTCAATACAATCAGGTTCGAAACAAATATGATAGGTTTCAGTGGTGCGTTGTACCATGGATAATCAAATATATGCATTAAAACAGTGCAATAAGTTGTTCACGCTACGTCAAGAAGAGGTATCTTTCTTCGGATTGAACGAGATTTATCATAAAAGGGAGGATTTTACATGGAAGAACGAAGAGTCTTATCACTTACTGTTGATTCTGAATGGACGCCCAAACTTTATGCAGCGTTCCAAGATGAAGAATATCTCTATTTATTAATGGAATATGCTGCTGGAGGAGATTTATTAAGCCTATTGACGGCCCAAGGAGATATGCCTGTGTTGGATGAAGAAACAGCAAGATTCTACATCGCAGAGACTATCCTAGCTGTTGCTCATATTCATCAAATTGGCTATGTTCATCGGTATTGCCTCCTTAGTATAACTGGCTAATAATTATTTAATTTAGAGATATCAAACCAGCAAATATATTGATTGATAATGATGGTCATGTAAAACTTGCCGATTTTGGCTCTTGTTTCAAGCTAGATGATAAAGGACGGGTATTATATTCAGGCTTAATCTTTAAATTTGACATGTAAATAGGTAGCTTCTACAATTCCTGTTGGTACTTGCGACTACATATCACCTGAAGTACTACAAGCACGCGAAGGGGACACCACTTATGGAGTCGAATGTGACTGGTGGTCTGTTGGTATTGTACTATATGAAATGTTATTTGGAGATCCTCCATTCTATACGGATAGTCGCCTTTACACATATGGAAGGGTAATGGCACATGAGGTACAACTCCTTTTTTGGTATTGGTTGAATAAATTTGCAGCAATATCTCAACTTTGACGTTGCAGATATTGAGATATCAGAAGTTGCCGAGGATTTGATAAAAAAGTACAAGCTTTAAACAATTTTTGATTAATTTACTTTGAAATAGTTTGATATGCGATCGAAATAAAAGACTTGGTCATGATGGTGTGATAGAACTAATGAAGCATCCTTTTTTTGAAGGAATTGATTGGGATCAACTTCGTAAAAGTAATACCTTATTAGCTAATATCAAAGTTATACTCAGATATTGTGGGGAATTTTAGGCACTCCACCTTTTGTACCAGAGATTCAATCTCCAGATGATACAAGGTATTTTGCCATCAATGAAGACGATTTCGACTCGGATCCAATTGTGATTCCTATGAAGGGACCTTTTAAGGAGTTTCAAGGATACCAATTACCATTTGTCGGTTATACCTTTATCCCAAAGCTTAGCCACGCCGAAGCCAGCTTGTTAAGATTAGATGCAGAGTCATTATCTTCAGATGCTTCTGAAAGGACGCAACTTATGAAATCAGTAGTTACTCTGGAATCAATTCTAGAACAAGTATCCGCCGCCGAAGAAGCAAAGGCCCAAACATCTAAATCTTTATATTCAGTCACTGCAGTTAAAGTTGATGAATCAAGCCTGAAAAAGGTGCATGAAATAGAAATATCTGAGATCAAGGATTCTTTGAATCAAGCTCGGGTTTTAAATGAATCTTTAGAACACAAGCTAGAAGCGTTGGAAGGGGAGCTTGAAGATAAAAAAAAGGCGCTGGACACCAGACTAATAGAGTTTACCGAGGTGAAAAGTCAGAAAGTCAACTTGGAACGGCAATTGGATGAATTAACGACTGAAGTGGATGTCATTAGAGTCGAAAAACTTAAAGCAGAAAATTCAAGACAAGAATTGCAATTAAAATGCGAGGATTTGGAGAACCAGAATGCTAGTATTGGAAGCAAATTAAACTCAGAATTAGAATCGCTTCGGCTCAAGTACGATGAGTTATCAAATCAATTGCAAGAAAAAATATCAGCTGAAGATGCCTTGAATGAAAAGATTACTTCTCTTGAAGCTGAAGCTGCAATTATAGCCGAAAAAAATAATGTACATATAGCTGAGAAAGAAAAATTGCTCTCACAGCTAGCAAATCTTGAATCATCATCTGTTTCACAAGAAGTGGATCATTTACACGGAAGGTTAAAGGACGAAGTTTACGCAAAGGAGCAAGCTTTATGGCAGCTGGAACAAGCTCTAAGGGATAAGAAAAGTCTAGAAATTCAATTTATCAAAATGAGGACTAAATTTGAAACCGAAGTAGAAGCAAAGAAATCGTTAGACCTATGCGTTGCTGCTTTGGATGAATCTTTGGCTAGCGCAAATGCCAATGTAGCGAATTTAACCCAACGATTGTCTTCTACTGAAAATGTCTTGAAGGAAAAAATCGAAGAATTATCAATGCAACAAAACAGTAGAATGGACGTGTCCGAATATTCAATGATATCTGGTGGTTCCTCAAGACGAAGCAAATCAGGTGATATATTAGATCGATTGGTGCAAAGTCTGAGAAACTCGCTGAACGAAGCCCTTGCTCGAGAAGAGACATTTATGGCCAAAGAAAGTGAATTAGAAACCAAAATAAAGGAGTTGAACATTAAGCTGGAAGAAAAAGAAGATGCAATAAAGCATGAAAGAGATATGCATAAACAAAGGATGTATGATGCAGATTTACGAGAAGAAGATTTACAACGACAATATGATGAGATACGTAAAACGGTGGAAATACTAACCAGGGATATTCGCAATCTACGAGAACGTGCTCCAACAGCACCAAGTCAAGCCGGCACTATGAGAATTGATTCAACCCGACGAAATCTGCGTGTGCTCCCAGCTGAAATGATTGGCACTGCTACAACCAAGAAGACAATGACTAAATTAGAAAAGGAAAGGTTCAAAGACTTGCAACATCAATTAGAAGCAGCTAATCGAAAGATTGAGCAATTGGAAAAGGAAAATTCTGATGCACTTGAAGAGGTTACCAAATTGAAGGAAAAGCATGATGAAGTTCCTGAACCATCAAACCTGAACCGTTCAGAGATAACTCAGAGTGAAATAAGCAATTCCGATTATAAGCCACCACCACATTCACGAAAATCGAGTGATTTACAAAAGTTATTCACAGTTTTCCCTATTCAACGTTTTTTCAAGGTTGGCTTATCACCAGGTAAATTCCAATTCGATTGTTTTTAATTATTCATTTTAGTGGAGTTTTCGTTAAAGGATCAACTAAAGGGTTGGCTAAAAGTTTCTTATGGGGAAAAGGCTTCCAAACACAGTTGGAAACGAAGATTTATTGCAGTTAAAGAAGCCAAAGTATTGTTGTTTGACAAGGAGAAGGAATATGAACATGAGGAAAGCGGAACTGTGGTTGCTAATATAGCGTAATAATTTCCACTCGCTTTAAAAAGTCGTTGATCAATTTAATATAGGGCAAAATACTTTTTGGCCAGGGGATGTTCAAAGGCAGACTTGCAATTTGCTTCCATGAAAGAACTAGACATGTGTTTTCAGATAAGAAGTTTAAGTGCTGCAGAAGTAAAAGAGTTACGATCAAAGGTTTTTAAAGGAGTAATTGCTTTAACACACTTTATTAGGAAAAATCAGATATGACTTCGGTTCCGCTTGAAACTTTTCAAAACAAATATTCGGAGTTAATGGAGCAAATGAAGAAGGAGGAAGAAGTTCGCTCGGCTGCTGAACAATGGATGGCTTTAATCCGTAATAAGAAGAGTAAGGATTACCAAGAAGCCAATAGCCAAATGCGTGCCAGTACTCGCAAGATTAAAAACTATCAAGAAACACTGCAAGAGATTGAAAAAACTATTGGAAGAAGCAGTGTAGTTCAAACAGAGGTTTTATTTTTCTTTATTTGTTAAGGCTAAGCTTGAATCGCGTAGCAAACCTTTGAGCGTAGAACTGAACGACGAAAATCTACACATCGAGATTTAAAGGATATACTTGCACCAATGGGCGTAAATTATGGGGAAACCGCTTCACTACAAGTATATTCTAACTCGCATCGATTTTTCTTTACTAATTATAAACTCCAGCCATTGCCAGAAGAGATAAACGAGGTTCGATTGGTCAAGGGACATGAATTTATAGAAAAAATGCTTCCAACATCGACAATGTGTCATCATTGTCAACGAGCATTATGGACAAAGGATGAAACCATTTATTTTTGTCAAGGTTTTTACTATTAGTGGTAAGAGTTATGCTAAAGATGTGGAGGTGATTAGAATGTGGGTTATTTTCGCATGCATCTTGTCTCAATTCTATCCAAGAAAGTTGCCAGGATTACTTGTTGATGAAATATGCAAAGCCAGTTTATCTAATGGCACACGATCCACAAGAGAAAATAAAATGGATAGTGGGACTGGAATATGCTCGTAATGAATATTCCAAACAACAACAAGAGCAGCAACAACAAGTGAGGAAATAAAACATTCTTCTTTGACAAAATTTAAGCAAATGTCATTAGAATTTATTAATTCCTATAATCGCTCCTGTATCTATTGTTACGAGGGGGAGGTCTGGAAGATCTTTCTCTTTCTTCACGAGGCTTAGCTTCGTTAACAGTCAAAGTTCTTCCGTTATATTCAGCACCATTTAAATTCTCAATGAGCTTATCAACATTCTCCTCCTCGGTTTCAATAAACCCAAAACCTTTGATTCTACCCAGGGGATCCTTGGGCAGACGCACACTGTCGACTTGAGCGTGATTTTCGATAAAACGTTGGAACTCCCCCTCTTCAGTTCCCCAGGGGATATTTCCTACGTAGATGGTTTTGGTGGCGTAACCAGCAGCGGGTGCAAGACGCAACCCCTGACCTCCTGTGAAAGATTAGTCTTGATCTTGGGAAAAATCACTTGCGTATTAAAGATTGACAGACACGAAGCATCGTTTTGTGTGGTTATATCTTTATAAAAAAAAAGAACAAAACGTAAAAAGGCACGACAGTCAGTGATACTTTTTTTCACAACAACCCAGGCACACTTTCCTACTTTCTAAAACCACAGAACAACTATTAAATCTTGAATTTGTTGTTACTACTGCATTTACCATGCGTAACTTTCAATAATTATCTTCCTTTGAAATAGATAGTATTTCTCCATATCCTTGCTGACAAATCCCCATCAATTGTTGGCATCTCACATGTTGATAACTTGAGAGGTGGAGGTGTAACCACTCGACATTCCCCATTTCATAAAAGTCACCTTTGATTAGAAAGCCATTGGTGGAAAACCTGTGGCCTAATTAAACCAGCGGAACTTGCCAGGATGAGGCAAGAAATTAAAAGCAATGGCGCAACACGTGCCCCATACCTTTCGACATCTTTCCACTCAGCTCTCTCCGAGAATGAGTCAACAACCACCGCCAAATTCGTTCATTCCTCGAGTAAAGGTACTTCTTCCTCTCTATATGCGTCAGATTAATTAGTGCAGAGGTCATCGGTGATTTCTCTACAGCCTTCGGTCAAACCACAATCACCAGGGGCTTCCCCAGCTCGTGGTTTTGCCCAAGCCTTACCCTCATCGCAACGAAGGTCTCCCTCACTTCGGTCAACTGGGAGTGCCACACAACTAAGGCCAAGCACTGCTAGTTCTGTATCCGCGGCTTTGGCACGAACGGTAATGCTTGATCAAGGTTAGTACAATGCTGACAATTTAAAAGTAGAGTACCACTTCATCCGTGAATTTATCATCTTCCCCCAAAAAGCGCGGTAACCAAAGTGTTTCACCTTCAAGGGATATAAGAACACATCGTGCTACGCCATCCACCAGTAGTGTGGCAACAAGTTCGGGTGGTACAGGAGTTAGAACAGATGTGGAAAAGCGAGAACGAGAAGAGCTTTTATTCAAGAGCGAAATTCAAAGTTTTAGGGAAAGAGTTTACAGAGATGCTGTGGAGGGGACAGGAGTTAAGGAAAGTTTGGCAGAAGAAAATATGCGAATTAAAGTTTATATCAGAAAACGTCCGATGAATTATCGAGGTAACTATTTCTCCTTCAAAGGTTAGATTAAATGGGTGGGGAAAAGAGATTGATTCTGGCCAATTTGATGTATTAACCCCGGCTATTCCTATCACCATAAATAACCAACAAGCTTCTTATTGCAAGCTTTATGTGCACGAACCGAAATGGAAGACCGATTTACAAGGAGAACGACAACGCGTATTGGATACTTCCACCTTTAGATATGATGATGTATTTGATGAATCATCGCATAATCTTTACATTTATCAACAAACCATCCGTCCAATCGTACTGGACAAGGTGTTGGGAGGAGCTCAATTAACTGTCTTTACTTATGGACAGACTGGAAGTGTAATGCTTTTTTCTCACTGGCTATTAATGAGATTTTGTGCAGGGAAAAACTTTTACTACGTTTGGGAACATGGGAACTCAGCCAGATTCAGCCATTGATTATAACCTTTCACCTTTTGATGCAAGTGATGATGAAGTATTGGGCCTGTTCCAATATATCCTGGCTGATATGCTTGAAATATTACCAGCTAATTTAAGAATTTACATATCTTTCTTTGAAATCCATCGAGGCAGGATATTCGATTTATTGATGGATCGATCTCGCTGTACCCTGTTGACTACAAAGACGGGGAAAACAAGACTAGTCGGGCTTTCAGAGCAACCTATTCATTCTATGTCTCAAGTTTTGGAACTCGTTCAACGAGGATGTCGTGATCGTGCCCGTGGATCTACTGAGCTGAATCCTAACGGAGCGGCTAGTCGTTCGCATGCTATTTTGAAAATTCAAGTCTGCGAGCCGCCTGAAGCACCAGTTGAAGTATCAACGGCGGGACCTGCAAAATCCAGTCGTTATGCCGTTGCACCACCTGTGCGAAATAAAAGGGGTCGAGTTGTGGGAGGTGTAAGTTTGGTAGATTTGGCTGGCAGTGAGCGTGCGGCGGAAAGAGGTGAGGCATTAAGAGGAAGAGATGTCTTGATAGAAGGAGGAGAGATCAATCAAAGTTTATTGGCCTTGAAAGAATGCATTCGGGCATTGAGTAAAAGGACAGCCATAAAGTTGGCCCTACCCCCCAAGATTCCTCCAGCGCCTACGGAAACAGCCGGAGAAGCAATAAACGGGACTGTCAATATCAATATACCCGAAATTGTAGCAGAAGCTCCAATAGCGCCTCCTCCTCCCCCTCCACCACCACTCATTGAACCGCAACAGCTGGGACATGTTCCATTTAGAGCGAGTAAACTGACGCTTGTTTTAAAGGATTCTCTGGTTGGGCCTGATGCAATTACAGTATTGATTGCTACAGTCAGTCCAGGATCGGGAAGTGTGGATCACACCTTGAACACTTTAAGATATGCCAAAAGGGTAAAGACTGTCAAGGTTATTAGGAGAAAAAAGAAGAAGAAGAAAGTTGTTCCTGTGGTTCCTAGTACTACGGATACACCTGTTGGTGAAAACTTGGAGGTGATTCAAGATACAAGTGTGGCAGGAGAAACTGGAGAAGAGGAAGAGTATGAGGATGACTTTGAAGAAGTTGACGAGGATGATGATGATGACGAAGATGAAGAAATACTCTTGGAAGAAGAGCCTGATATTTTGGAAGAAGATATCGTGAATGAAGATGATCTTGCTATTACCGAGGAGCCTACTCCTGAGCCTGAACCTGAGCCCGAGCCCGAACCTGAGCCTGAGCCCGAGCCCGAAGTTGAGCCTGAACCCGAACCAGTTCCTGAACCAACGTTAGAAGAATTAACGGAAAGTTGGATGGCGCAGTTAAAATCCAGTGAACCAAAGTTACTACTGGAGTTGAGATTAAAACTATTGAAAGTTTTGGAAGAAACGTTAAAGCAAGAAAATGCCGAGATTTCTGAACTTGTCGAAAAAGGCGATGTATCGTTGAAAAAATTGGGAGGGATTTTGGAAGAAGCCTCAAAAACACGCAACTTGGTGTGCCAAGTATATGACAAAAAATTAGACGGATTAAGGACGGAATGGCAGGTAAAGGAGTTTGAACAGTTATTCTCTCCTATTGTCAAGGTTGAGTGTGCCGTTCAAACAGAATCTGAAACTGTAGCTGTAACAGATCCTATCAAAACTGATTCTGCCAATGCCGATTCTGCTTTTACTGAAGTAATTTCCCAGGTACAGCATGATGATCCATTTATTGCATCTCCTACGCCCAATGTCCTGGTTATTGATACATCTTCTGCATTGATGGAAAAGGAATCCAGTACAGACGCCAGTTCTGATGAAGCAGGAGATGATAGCAAAGGTGGAGGAGACGAGGAGGAGGAAAATCCTTGATCTGCCAGGGGAGGGTTATTTTTGGAATAAAAATTTTTTTGCTCATTTTCATAGTAATTTTGACCAACGCTATTTTCTCCCCTACTTAGTAATACATTATCAGGTTGAATGATCCATTATGAATGATTTGGAATTTATAAATTAAATATATAAATCACCAGAGCGTGACAATTCTCTCTCTCTCTCATTCTTTCATTTCTCACACACTTCTCTCAGTCTCTCAATACCCTCTCTTGCGTTAGTGTAACCTGGAGAAATCATGCGCGTACAAACAGCCCTAACAGTTTTGGCCCTATTATCATTAGCAGGTAACAACCTTCCCCCGTTATCCCGCTTAACCCGCTATAGCTTTGGCCGTTGCTAGTCCTTATCAAGACATTTCCAATACCTCAATCTCGGTTAATGACGAACCTGTGACGAACTCTACTGAAGCGTTAGAAATGTAACTTTTTGAAAGTATACCGAACTTACGGAAATAGAACCGTGGAGAGGATTGATCAACTTATAGCAGATGACGGAGATTTGATGGCTGCTCGTGTGGTGGATGTAGTTTTCAAATTTGATGTGAATAATACTCAATTGTTGTTGAATGGTGTGCCAATTGAGCTTGGACTTAACCAAGTCAAGGTACTACATCGCTTCTCGGACTAACCTCATCCACTCAACAGATTGACACCGCTTTGATCGCTAATCGTGGAGTTACGGATATGAGCGTGGAAGATTTGTCTGGCAAATTCGATCAGGGTATGGCTACGGTAGATGTGGACGCCAAGGCAGAAGCTTTAATGGTTCGTGTTGAAGATTTGGTCCAAGATCCAAGTGAAATCCCCCATTGCGTGAAGGCCCAGCTTCCTGAGCAGATTGAAGTCCGCCGTATCACCATCCATGCCAAGGTAGTCGAGATCAACGGAAAGAAGGTTGTGCAAACAGACATGGTGGAACAAGTGTTGGATCTCTTTTTGGGATATGTTGCTAAAGGAGAACCGAAGAAAGTAGCTGCTGCCATGGCTGCTCTTGGACAAGATGGTAAATTTTAAATGCTTTTAATTGATGCTAAGTTGAGCAGATGGAACTAGAATGAGATGTCTTCATCATCGCAGATTGAGCGCACTTTGGCACAAACTTCCTCACCATTTCCGCGTGTTGATTGGAGCCTTCTTGGGCAGTCTGATGGTTCTCGTCTTTGTGGTCGCTCTGCCTGTTGCTTTCTACGTGCAGTGGAAGGAAAGAAATGTTCAATATGAACCTGTCAACACTGTGATGGAGTCCCACGAAGTCTGCTACGACAAGAAGACCGTTATCGTTGAAGAAAAATTGGAGAAGGCGTAGTGAAGCTTTGAAATATATTCTAACACTTTCTATGTGTGTTCTGTTGTACATTGTGTGTGTTTGCTTTTTGGTGAAGAGGAAAAAACGTGACACTTACTGTGCCGACAACTTTTATGGAGGAAGACAGATTTCAACAAGTTGTGCAGGCCAGAACAAGACAAAGAGTCGAGCTGCTAAATTCTCTATTTGTACAGGAGAGTTTAGGCGAAGCTGATGAGGTGGAAGAAGCGATGGGGATATGGGAATATTGTGCAAGATTTCAAGATCGGCCCACTCGACTTGCCGTATTGGAAGGCATGAACAAGCTGTTGAAAAAAGAAGGAAGTGATAAAGCCTTGAGTACTTGGCTACTACGCAAAAAGGTCAAAGGACTGGGCCAGGCAGAACTATATCAGTTGCTTAGGTGGTGTGCACTGGTTGTGGTTAAACAACAAAAAGTGGTGGATTTGTTGGCACAATTGGTAAATGAACTATTGACCACAGCTTCCAGTGGTAGGATAAAAATGCACGCCATAAGAATAGCTAAAGGGATTCTCAAGGTATGTTGTTGTAATTACCTCTTAAATTTACCGAGATGATGACAGAATGAACAAGGAATAAGGCTGTTGGAAGTGCTATGTGATGTTGAAACAGTGGATAACTTGGCCTTGTTGGGCATTTGGTCCTCTTGCTCCGTTCCTAGTCCGGAGATGAAGGAAAAGATATTAAGGATTTATAAAGAAGTCGTGATTGAGTCAAAAATACCCCTATCTTCTTACATATTGGTATTTATTTCCCCCTATATGAAGTAACCTCACAAATGGGTAGAAAACTTGGCATGGATTTTTGATGAATAATTTCAAAGAAGTCGAGCTTAAGCAATTACTGCCAAGCTTGGAAAGAATGTTATTAAGAGCTCCTGAAGCATTATTAGGAGGTAACCTTTGCTCTAATCTTGCTGAAACTAAAGAATGTAGCATTTGAAAACCTCTTGCTAGCGATACAAGCAAACAATGTGGATTTAACCATTGCGCAGAGTTTGATATTACCACTACAAGATTTATCTCTGCGAAATAACACAAGGGCTAATAAGGTCCTTTGCTTGTTGCTTAAAGGCATTAAAGACAAAGGCTCAGTTTGGAAATTATTAATTGACCCATTGGATAAGGGAGGTCTGACGTGGGAACAACGAGTTGGTTATTATCAAACCTTGAAACATTGTTTAAATGGAGTGGGAGAAGTACGGGATGAATGGTTTGTCAAACTAAATACTTGTTTGGGAAAAGAAAAACAAGACCTAGCCTTGGCTGCTCTGATAGAAGCTTGGACATGTTCGGCGGTGGGGTTGAAAACCCTGCCAAAGGAAGTCTATCAGACGATACAGCAGGGGATAAAGAAGAACACTGGCGACAAGAGAGGTTGGTGGATGGAATCACTTGCCTTATTAGTAAATTCCGATCAGCTCAACAAGGAATTGGTCAAGGAAGAAATGAAAAAGTCCTGGTTGAATGACCTTTTAGCCCTGATAAAGTCATTTAATCTGAACACCTATTCCTTGGCCGAAGGTTACCAAGCAGCTTTGGCTGCTATGAAATTAAGCAATGATACAGAGTTAGCAGCTTTGGTAAAGTCCTTGATACAAACAACTGCGCCAAAGCCGTCTTTTTTAATCAACGAGAAAATATACGTAAAGTGTACTACACGTAAAGAATTGACCTGGTTAAGAAGAGTGATCGAGTTTTTATTACCTTTATGTGTTGAAAGCTCTACGATTGAAGAAAAGCGAGTTTTGGGGGAATTGTTGATTTATATGGCATCACAGATAGACGACGTAGAATTCAGGCTAGAAACCCAGAAATTATTCTGCACAGAGCTTAAAGTGACACCATTCCTTCAAGTAGGAATTGAATCATGGCTGAAAAATGCAGAACTCGGAAAAAAGACGCTCAAATCACCCAGTCAGTTCATAACAAGAGCTTGTTACCATGATCCTGATTTGGTGCTTCCTTTGGCTTTAGAGGCACATCATCCGCTTATAACTACCAACCCTAGTATCTTTTGGATCACCTTAGCCCAATTGCCCTCTCCTGCAGAGAAATCATTCAAGCTACAAAAAGTTGGTGAATATGTACAGGTGATGAAGAAAAAAATTCAGTCCAATTTGGAGCAAAGCACTTTACAGGGATTTCATGAATCTGCTATTTTGTTGATAAAAACTCTTTGTTGGGTTGAAGCTTCTTTTATCTCGGTTTTTAAGCGTTATGCTCAAACTTTGCTTAATTTACCCGAACTTGAAAAGTTGGATGCTGTAGATCTAGCAATTTGGAAGACCGCGCCAGGAAAGCTATACACTGAACGTAAGTAAATTTACTTGAATTTTAACGTATTTTGGGATAGTAAAGAAAGAAAAAAACGCCACACCAAAGATAATCAAACAACAAACTGAAGCTCAATTGGCCAAGGAACAAGCACAGAGGGATAAAGTTCAAGGCTTAGTACAACGTCTTAATTGGGGTTTGGAGGTGATTGAAGCCATGATACCTATGCTAGAAGGAGAACAAGTTCTTCAAGTATCAGAATGGTTGACTAATACGGCCAATCTTAACCCGTCTATATTGAATGAAATTACTGCATCACCAGTATTTATCTTCTTGGTAAGGATTTTTTAAATCATGAATTGTGATATTAAGGGATTTTACAGCAATTGGAACGAGTACTACCACATGATTGGAATTTGGGACTACGGCATGGAATTATCAAATGTTTATGGAGACTGCATCACACTCTCAAAGGAGATGATGAACAATTAGGAAGTAACAAATATTACCAAGGTGTTAACAGACGGTGTGATTATAGGTTTGGTTATTAGAATCATGTATCGATGGAGATTTGCTGTCGAAAGATCAAGACCCAATGCATGGTTATTAACTTTATTTTTCCCATTGTTGGAGAAAATTATTAAAGAAGATGGAATTTATGAATCCGCAAAAGAGAGGGCTGCTGCTGCTGCGGCTGAAATACCAGAGGAAGAGGGAGAACAACCAACCTATACTGAACAAACCCTTATTGCTTTGGAAATCGTAGCACTTCACTGTGATATTACCACTGGTGCACCTGTTAGAGCCATTTTAAAGCTTCTTTTCTTGACAATTTCTACTTATCCCAAACTGTTGGCACCAGCAAGAAGAGCGCTCTTTACCCTGGTAGCCAATGCAGACTTGAACAAGGAAGAAATGATGATTTTGTCTCAGGGCCTATTACATTCTAATGAACAAGTACGCGTTTGTTCTGTATCAGCAATGGATTATCTAGATGTTGTGGAACCAAATGCCTATTTATTTGTTACCAAGTTTTCCCCCATACCAGAGGTTCGAGAAATTGCTGAAAGATTATGGCAAGAAACTCAAGGTGATGCTTCTTCCTATGAGCCTCAGATGGTGGAATGGCTAGACTCAACTCCTGTAAAACTACAGGTTAGTGAGGCATTAGCTGAATATACTTCCCTGAAGGCAGAGAGGTTTCCTTCTATTTTACACCAACTGAAGGAATTATATGAAAAGAGAGCAAAATTGCTTCTACCAGAATACGATCAATATGGCTTGGTTATCCCAGAAACGTTGAATCGACCTGATCCATGGGAAGTTAGAGAAGCAATTGCCATTTACTTGGTTCATGCGCCCAAGATAAAGGGAGAAGAAGAGAGAGTTTTTGAATTTATCCTCAAGAGTGGAGCATTAGGAGATCGACATGAAAGTGTCAGACGAGCATTCTTGAAAGCTGGTCTGGCTTGGATTACTTCATCACCAAAGTTGATAGAAATGGTAGAAACGGAACTTGGATCAAAGAGTTTGTCGGATTGGGCCAGAGAGGCCACAGTTGTATTGTATGGGTCAATGGCTTCCAAGTCTTCGGGTCATATTAATCAGAAACGTGTGGTTCAACAATTACTGGAAGCCTTAAAGACTCCCTCCGAGAGTGTACAAATAGCCGTAGCAGAATGTCTGGCTCCACTGATTAAAGATTCAAAAGGGGATGATCAATGGATCGATGATTTAGTTGACCGTCTTGAAGATCCTAAAAAGAGTTACGCAGAACGAAAAGGTTGTAGTTATGGCCTTGCTGGCCTCGTCAAAGGGCGTGGATTAGCATCACTACCACCTCTTTTGGAAAGATTAGGTAATGGAGCGGTTGTTTTGTTGGTGGGTGCACTTTCCACGCTGATAGGAAGACTTTTGGAGCCATTTTTGCCACGAGTTTTACCACTTTTACTTTCCACTTTTGCGGATCCTAAGGCTGAGGTAAGGGAGGCTACTCAAGAAGCCTCTCGCACTTTAATGCAAAGTCTCTCTAGCTATGGTGTAAAACTCACCCTTCCGTTAATTCTTTCAAGCTTGAAGAATGAAAGTGGTGGCGGAAGCAGCTGGAGATCTAAACAGGCTACTGTTCAGTTGCTAGGCGCCATGGCGTATTGTGCACCACGTCAATTGTCTGTCAGTCTGCCTTTATTGATGCCACGATTGACAGAGGTTTTATGGACAGACTCGCACGAACGCGTGCAAAAGGCTGCATTAGAATCTTTAGGACATTTCGGTCGAGTAATTACTAATCCTGAAATCAAATCCATGCTTGGTGCAATCATGAAAGCCTTGGCTGATCCTACTCGCTTTGTTGGTGGTGCACTTAATTCTTTACTCCAAACTGAGTTTGTTCACTATGTTGATGCACCATCCCTCGCATTACTGGTGCCTCTGGTTGCTAGAGGATTCTCAGAAAGAGGCGTCAAGAGACAAGCTGCCCAATTGGTGGGACGACTTGTGGTTATCTCTTCACCAAGTGATTTTATCCCATATATAGAATCACTAGTTCCACTGGTCAAATCTTTGTTAGGAGATCCTGTGCCTGAATCCAGAGCCACTGCTGCCAAGTCGTTGGGTATATTAGTACAACGACTGGGCAAAGAGTCGTTCCCTCATTTACTGGACGAATTATTGGGAGTTTTGAAAGGCGAAGAGAGTGGAGGAGTGGATCGCCAAGGCACTGCCCAAGCTTTGGCCCAGGTTTTGGCCGCTGGACTTGGTGATATCTCTCTAGTGCTTCCATTACTGCTCAATGTTCATCAAAATCGTCCTCTTATTAGAGAAGGTTTTCTGTCCTTATTGGTTTATTTGCCTGCTACTTTTGGTACATTGTTCGAGCCCTACCTCCCAGAATGTATTCCAGCGCTCTTTAGAGGACTGGGTGATGAAGCTTCAGAGCAAAGCAGAGAAACATGTCTTCAAGCTGGTCGCATTTTCATCCTAAATTATCCCACCTCCTGTTTGACTTATCTGTTGCCAGAAATTTTAACCTCTTTACTGGATCATAAGTGGAGATTACGACATTCTTCTATCTTACTATTAAGCAACCTGATTGGTGAAGAAGCAGCGGAAAGTGGAGTTGAAAATGTAGAACTAGATGAAGAGCAACGGTTTAGAGTACTGGCCGTTTTATTCTTAATCAAAGATGATTCAACCCCTGCGGTAAGACAATCAGCGGTTCAACTATGGAGAGGGTTGTTGAGAAATGCACCACCTTCACGAATTGTTCAACTTGCTTTGCCAAACATTGTTACTATATTGCTTACTTGTTACGCGGACATTAGCGTTGATGAGGATGAAGAAGCAGTGGAATTCAAGAAAACTATCGCCATTCGTGCTTTACAAGAATTGACTAGTCGTTTTGGACTATTGGAAAAATTGGTTCCTTTATTGGTAGCGCAAAAGGGAGATGCTTCATGTTACGCGATACAACAATTGGTGCTGTTGACAATTCCTTCAGCTACTAGCAACACACCGCCTGAACTTGGCAACTATGAATGGGTATCCATGTATGCATATCCGTTACTTCGTGACCTGGTCACAAGCAGTGCTGCAGCGAATCGAACCGTGTCTACCCTTTTGACAAGGTTTCCTGATTGCCTTTTGCAGATTTGGCGTCCTCATCTTATTTCCTACCTTTCCGGAAGTTCTCCTGGAGATGAGATGTTGGAACAACTACAAGGGTTGGCATCCACGTTGCAGCCTAGGCTCATTTTACCATTCATATTGGAGCTTTGTCCTGCACCGCTAAAATCTGAAAACTTATCCCTTCTGACTATAATTTGGGATGCGGTACTCTCCTCTGCTGATGATTCAAACGACGTGAAGCCTTGGTTTACGCAACTCTTTGAGCTTTTGCTTTCTACCTCTTCGGCTGATCCTGAATGGTCCAAATTTATGGAATCACTTCTTTCATCCCTACTTCTGCCCTCTCCGGCGCTTTCATCTTCATCTGGCTCTGAAGCAAGCTCCGATGATGGAAGTGTAGACTACTCGGATTATTCAGAAGATGAAGATGATGATGGTGGTGGTGGTGAGGTAATAACAGATTATAATGACGGCGAAGAAGAAAAAGATGAGGACCTTGCTCTAGAACTACATCAGATTTTATTAACTCGAGGCGATGGAGATCAGCTTGATAAAGTACTAACGTATTGGTGGGAATCTGAACAAAAACCTGTTTCTTTTCAGGTTATTAGCCATTGGTTGAGTTTTGCAATTGCTCGTCTTGAAAATTGGGATCTTCTAACCGTGCTGCTAAAAACTTTGCCCAAGCCTAGTTATGAATTGTTCGTTCCTGTCCTAGTCGCTACGTTGGAATCCTCCGCAGCAAAGGAAGTGGTCGAAAGTGGCTATTCCTTGCTTTTAAGCATGTTTACATTTACTATGTTGAATTCCAAGGATTTGGAGGCTAAGCAAGCATCTGCACTAGGTCTTTTCTTTTTGATCAGGTTATTAGCGCCTTCCTGCTTCACTAAGGACAGACAATTAGTACCTTTATTGTTGGGGCCATTGATTCGAATTCTTGGAGAAAAATCCACTGGTTCTGAACTTCGGAGAGTTTGTTTGGGCGCACTACAAGTACTCTTTGCTCAAGCACCACCATTATTGTTGAAAGCCTTCTTGCCCCAGCTACAAAGAACTTTTCTCAATGCTCTCAAGGATCCTTCTACCAAGGTCAGAGTCCTTGGTTCGAATTTGTTGGGTGTGCTGGCTAAATCGGCTACGCGTTTGGATCCACTTGTCTCTGAGCTTTGTTCTGGGATTCTTTCATCCTCACCCGAAAGCGGGGAATTAGAAAACTGGATAGCAGCCCTGGTGGCAGTTCTTTCTGCTTCTCCCTCAGTCACAGTTACTGAGGATTGGTTAAAACAGGCTTGGTCCCTGTTTTTAGAATCCAGTGGGTCTGCAAAAGAGACAGCTACTTGGCATTCCTTGTTTTCTCATCCTTCCTTGAAAAAGTAATATTTCCCCAATATCAGCTTGCAAAATGCTAATATTTTATATAGACAAGTTAAAGTTTTGGCTCAGGAATTCAGTAGTCATGATTTGGTGAAAAAGCTACTTGTTCAACTTGGCAAGGACGACAATGACGAGTAAACATTATAAAAAAAATATTATGCATCATTTCAGTTTTATTTTGTTGCATTTTCTTCAATCAAGCGTAATAAGAAGGAGAAACTAACAAGTCTCTTATATCATCTAATTGTTCAGGGCTAAACTTTAGCTTATCTCTGACCCAGGAATCTTGGTGAGTTTGTTTAAATTCCAAAAATATTGCTTTGACCCAGCCCTACCCCTAATTCAAATCTGAAATAACTATAATTTATACCTTGATACTGGGATTGGGATCCTTTACAAACTTGGATAACTTGGTCAAAGCCTCTGGCATCCACGAAGGAATGTAATAAGGATAAGCCTTGATCAAGCATCCTAGTCCCAAAACCGCTACCAGACGTTCTTTACCATCACTTTTCAAGTTTGTATAGATTTGACTCTATTTTGTTAATAATTTAAAATTGATGGTAGGATCCTACCTGATATTTCTTGAACTTTGTAGGGTTCATCGAACGAATCAAGTGACAAAATAAGCTAGCCGCCATATTCCGCACCTAAGGGAGAGAGGAGTTAGTCTTTCGGACTTAAGGTTACCTCTACAACATTCTCCCCTAAACCTCTCAATGAAATTTCGGTTATTTGTTCAGTCCAAGGATCAAGTAGAACCATATTTTTTGCATGATAAATTTGCAAACAATTCAAAACACGACATCGTACTCTCCAATTATTATCTTTAGTCAAGTTCAGTAGAATGTTCAACACCTCTACAGTATGTTCACCATATCGCAGGTTGATGATTCTGGTCAAAACACGCAGAGTTTTTAACTGGACTTCTTGATCTTGCTTGATTTCAGTAAGTTTAAAAACCACTGGAAGGAATTCTAAAATCATCCGTTGAGCTATAGGGAAATTGATTTCTTTTATAGCATGATCAATTACGGCTAACACTATCACAATATTAGCAATTTGAGGCCAAATTACAGGTTTCTTGGGATTTGGTGCTAGTAAAATTATCTTTCAAGCTAATTTTTTCAATCATCGAGTCCAATGAAACCAAACAAATGGGGCTGGAAGTTTTTACTGCTACGATCAAATTACTAGTTTGTGGAATTGTAATGGAAGCTAAAGCTATAATGGTTGCCAAGCTTCTTCCGATTCGAAGCCGCACTTGTTCATACGGATGATCCATCAAGCTCACAAGGCCTTGAAATTGTTTCAACACCCTTACTTGATATCTTAAGCCAAGCTCTCGTAATAGCGCGTAATATGTTGACTGCTTCAAGCTTTCATAAAATGACGAGTGTTCACCTTCCTCAAAAATCCACTTTTCCAATAAGACTATAAACCAACTACTTCTGTTTGGATCTCTTTTCGCCTACATTCGACTAGGCATAAGTAAATGCTGGAAGAAAATTACCAAACAATATTCCAAAAATTTTATCCAAATTAACCTAGAATCTCTATTGACCTTGACAAGTAAAGTTTCAATCACTGGTGTCAATTTTTCTTGAAGCAATTGTTTCTGCACATCATTCCAATGCTTTGAACCTCGTATCAACCCAGCCAACCATTCCAAACCAGGTCTGAACTTATCAATTTGATCCTGAGATGAGAGTAATTCTAGATAGATACTAAGTTGTGCTTCAAAGTTGCAATCTTGAAAAAGCGCAAAGACAATCCGATAAAAGTTTGCATTCGAAAAAGAAAATTGATCATGTGCATGGGTTTGCACGGTGTGATTCTGGGCAAATATTGTCCAAAATTCCTTTGTTGAGAAGGTATCTTTCAGTATTTGATAAAAAGGCTTTGAAGCTTCTTCGATGTCCAGCAAGAAAAACTCTTCTTGTTTCTTGTAAACTTTCAGTTGACGAGGGAGCATAATGTATCCAATTTTATTTTCATCATAGAACATACTAACCATTAAAATTATTGGAGAAAAAAAGACTTACTCTGCAGA
Source organism: Zoophagus insidians (assembly GCA_004114325.1). Taxonomy (NCBI): domain Eukaryota; kingdom Fungi; phylum Zoopagomycota; class Zoopagomycetes; order Zoopagales; family Zoopagaceae; genus Zoophagus; species Zoophagus insidians. The sequence continues at coordinate 15,495 of QZWR01000036.1, read as the reverse complement.
GGCATTTAAATCGGCACTAAATAGCTGACTAATCCATGGAGATGCTTCTTGTATCAATTTATATTCAGGCTTTGTACTGCGTTCTTTTATCATTACCATATACCTGCAAAATAAATCAACTGCGCCTTCTCTGACAGGAAAGAGGTCGCATTGTAATCCCTTAATCAAAGCCCTTGCTGTTAATTCGGTTGGTGTATACTGTATGCAACATAGCTTATCCAGGATTCTAAATGAATAGTTCAAAGTTGAAAATGCTGAGGTTTCTTTAACTATTTCGTTACATAAATAGTCGACCTAATCAATAAATACTAGTACCAATCACAACTATCTTACTATACAATTGTAATTCTCTCCAATAAGCCTTGATTTTTCTAAAATCTTTTCTCTACTCTTGTTAATACTCGAAAGTAATTCTGGGTTTTCGGATTTCTCAACACAAGTAGGAAATGCTAAAACCTGCAAATTTGCGCCAGATAACCTTTTAAAAAAGTTTTTAACTAATTCTTTCAACTTAGTCTATCAATTAAAAATTAAAGCTAATTAAACTAGACAGCCAAACCTCCTCTGTTTTTTTATGCTTGTTTATCAAAGGTAGGATATCTTTGAGGTATTCCAACTTGGTAAGTCCATTTTCAAAGATATAGTCATGAGTTATGATATAAAGAATTCCTTTCAACTCATGTTTGGTAAGGTCTACGAGTGCCGATTAGTATTAAGGTAAGGAAAATACCTTTTTGCAATAACTTGATTAGTCCAAACATGACATTTTTCAATAAATATTTTCTTGATGTTACTGTTTCTGCTAATACAAGCTGGGCTTTTCTAAATTCAATTAAGACCACAGAGATGTAATTCGAGGCAAACCTTCTAATAATTGAGTAGGGACTGGTTGCTAAACGAAGCAATGAGAAAAGTAAATCGTCATCGTAATAACTTTCAGGCATCATTGAAGCTTTAACAACAACCCTATCAGCCTGATAAAGTCGAATTCTTCGTACTATAATCCCTACGTTTAATATGATGTACCAGACCTACATAGTAAGGGTCTAGAATAATGCTTTCTCGAAACAGGAATTCTATTCAACGTTTTTTCAATTTCATAATGTGCTTTGATAAAATCCCTATGAAATTTGGCTGAATGATAAGGATTAACCAAATCTTGCAATATCTAAAAGTTATTCCTGCTTTTCCGACGCATTTTTTTTACCTCAATCAATACTACAATAGTATTAACATCCCAAATCTCAAATCTTTCCATAACTGTGACAAATATAGGTAAAAACTCCGTGCAACGGTTTTTAAGATTTTGAATAGTCAATTTTTGGGCTTCAGTTAATTTGCAAACTCCAACTTCCAAATCGAGCACAAATTTATCATCCCTAAAGCAAGTAGTCAAAGGGAATACAATATAGAAAAGTACGATTGATCCTTGGGGGTTTCGATAGAAATCAAATTTCCTTTGTTTCGAAGGCATGCATGTAATATCACCAAATTTTTGTAAATATCCAAAACTAGGTTCTCCCGATTTGTAATCTCCGTTTGATCAGCTATCGTCTGCAATGAATCCAAACAAGCTTGCATATATTCACACCAAAGATTCACAGCAAAATCAATTTCTTGTACAGTAGGAATATGCCATTGAATTTTCAGATTCTTTAAATCCAATTTTTTATGCCAATTTTCCTTGCTTTCTATTCACCACCCGCTTAGCCAATATCGACATTTAAAGAAACCTTTTTCAGAGAAACTTTGGTATTCAGTTAAGTAAATGTTCGAAGTACTGGATATAAGCCCATATATAATGTTACAAAATTGACTTAATATTAGCTTATTCTTGCATTTCTCCAAACCCTCATTCAATACTGAAAGGATTTCTTTACTGTGGCTCAAACAACTTGATCCCATAGAATGTACAGTCGTGTATAATAACCTGATAAAGTATGATATGCGTTTATCTGAATACTGATTGTGCTCAGAAGCATGTTGCAATTCATATTGTATCTCGTTCAAAAAAAGTGGCAAGAACTTTTTACAGGCCATTTCAGTAGAGAGTGATGTCAAATTGGAAACCATTCTTCCTATCCATGGAATTAAAGCAAACCAAAGATTTTACCAATTATGTCAAAATTTTCTACAGTTTTTGTAGAAACAAAAGTATAAATTTTTTCAAATACTAAATCCAATAAATCTTTCTCCAACTGGTTGAGCACGGCATCACAGCTTAACTAAAAAACGTAAACAATTATTTCTTCAAAAAATTACTGCGACAATTGTGATCATGTATGAATCCTGCTTCGAAACCTGTCCTGGAGCATTTGAACTTTCGGAAAGATTTTCAGCAAGATATAATAATTTTGATATATAAAGGTCAACCCAATCAGAAGTATTGAAATAAACTTCATCATCATCATAAGAATAATTTTCCCCTGGCAACGAGACTCCACTAAGGGCATTATAGATAAAACTGCAGCAAGCTATCAGCTTATAATTATCATTGGTATCCATTGAGAGCGATGCAAGTTCCAACAAAGGGAATAAGTGTTTTGTTCCTCTGGGGTTATTAATTGACAAAAAAAATGGTCTCGCAGAATAAGCAAACGCAGCAATGGTAGACCTAGCACGTTGTACTTCTGTTACGGTTTCAAAGTCTTGATAAGCATTAGCTAAAAGATCTTCCCTCATTGCTTCTGCATTAATCCCTAATTAAATAATCAACCGATTTCAACCAGATTAACCCTTACAACAAAGATAACTAATAGACATCCATGATATAGACGCCAGATAGCTGTTTTTGACATAAAGAGAAGCCAAAGTAGGAGACTTTAAAATGCCTACAAATTCACTCCTCTGCTCATTGGTGATTTTTGAGGAACCATCATTATTTTCCGGCGGAAATTCATTCTCTAGAAATTAATTGCAACTATTTAAAAATACCAAAATTAATTCGCTGAAGCATAATATTGCTTAAAGCTCTAAGGAAGCGACAAAGTGCAAGGGTCCAGGCTCCAAAATTGGAAGGATGAAAGAGAAGTTCGATTGAATTGATAAGGTCTCTTAATTTTTGCATATTATCATGATCAGCCGTAGTATTAAAACTCCATACAATGTAGCCAGCAAAAACTTCCACACTATCAACGGGAAGTCTTAGGCTCTTGTAAGCATTAGATAATCTTCTTTCATTATTTAAGCCAGGATTAGTTGTCAAGGTTGTGGGAAGCATAAGAAAGCTACACCCGGTAGTCCAGCAATAATCATTCCAAGATTTATCAAATTGAATTTTAGACTTGGGATTCAGGGCCATTGAACGAGTTAACATCCTTACGAGACCCATCCAAACACTATCCCAAGGAATATCCAGATTCATCAAAGGCCATAAACGAAAAATCATAGACAATGACATGTAAGTGTGCTTATTGATTATAGTTGGTAGAAATTTCTCAATCCAGCTTTGTGCAATCATGCAACTTTCAATATTTGTAGCATCCATCATTGGCAAGAATTCCTCCCAAATTTCAGGAGCAGCATCAGGATGGAAAAACCTGAATTAAATCATTCTTGATGTGAAGGGGAATTAAATGGGAAAACCTTTGAGCTATGCAAGGGACATGGAGATAACTCGTCATCCTGGACATATCAACATCCAAACGAAGACTGTTTTTGGGACTAAGACGCAGTTTCATGCTATGATATAATTTACGCCAATCTATCAGAAATGCTTCGTTTGGTACTCGATGTTCTTTCCTATTATGTGTTAATTTGCCAACTTGTCAGATTTAATTCCTACTGTATCAATCTCAGCAATGACCAAGAACAGCTTTCCACAAATTTCAAATCAGGCTCTGGTTGAACCAGATAACCCAACAGGATCTCTGCAAAAAAAACTCGATCTTCCAAGCTCAGGTCATACTTCAAATCTGTATAGCTTGAAAAAATAAAGAGCATTAATTGCGTGAGTTAAAAGGACTACTTTGTTAATTGCTTAAACCATAGCCTTGCGGAGATCCAATTTCCAGCGAAATAATTCGCTTTAAAGTTTTCTTTCAGCCTTTCCAGTAATAATTGGGATTCATCCAACGGAACAGCATACGGAAGGTTTTCATGATATGACAAGCTGTGTTTTACCAAAAGCTGTGAGCTGGACATTGATTGTCACGTGCGGATTACGTGTAGATTATACTGTTTCCAATAAACCTTGGTCGGCTAAATCGTAGTACGGTCATATGATCAGAAATTTGATTTTTATTTTCAATCAATTCTGGTACAGTTGTCAAACATTATGGAATATATTATTCCTTCTTTTCAATCTTTTTTATTGAAGTTCTTTGTTACATAATCAACTTCTTTTTTGTAATTTCAGCGCGTGAACTAAGTTTTCCTTCTACTTTCTCCTAGAAGTCTTCTTCGCTTTCTAATACTTGTTGAAAAATGCACTCATCCTCATCTCTTTGTCAACTTCTGGTGGAATGGATTACTTTAATGGTGAAGAGGTGTAATCAATCAATCCACTTTCTACCTATTATACGAGAGTGGAATTTACTATTAGTGTGATTAATTCAAAATTTTTCAAAAATACTGAGCAGGTTAAAAAATTATGTAATTATTTGCAATTTGCTAGATATACTCTTGAAAAAAAATTCAATAAAGAAGATGAAAAAAATTAATAATGTATTCCACAATATTTGACAACTGTACTAGAATTGATTGAAAATAAAAATCAAATTTCTGATCATATGACCGAGGTGTCCAGGATACTCCGGTTGCTCTCTTCAGGTCTGCATTGATAATATCCTCCAAAGCTTAGAAAATGGTCTTTAGTTATTAAGAAGGAATTAAAAAAGAGAAAGTCAGGTATTTCCTCTTATCAAGCCAAGCCTTGATGATCCATGAGCTTGATTGAGGGAATTGATTAGTTGATTACAGTCAATTATTAATCTTGATCAGGCCCATTTGTATTATAACCATACTACTGTCACCAATATTACCGTTTCAACTTTACAAAGTCCAAATAATGAAGAAATTACAAAAGATCGGGCTATTTCTAGAATTTTTAAAAATAGCATTTTGAAATTCCATTGAAGCATTTCTTATCAAAACAAAATATTGTGATGGGGTAAATTAATATCTGGTGTTATCCTTAACTTTCCCCTCCCTCAACAAAAAACGCGAACCATATTATGCCCGCTGGAGATAATAATACTGATGAAAAAATTGGCACAGCACAAGAAAATCTTTTCGGCGGGATAAAAGAGCAGATCTCCATAGAAAGACGATTAACCCTTTCCTTTCGCAACTTAAACTATGCAGTTCCTGTAGGAAAAGGCAAATATAAACCCATCCTCAACGACTGCACCGGGATCTTTAAGCCAAATCGTTTCACCATTATACTGGGCTCCTCTGGTGCAGGCAAAACATCTTTATTGACCTTGCTGGCGGGGGAAGCTTCTAGAGGCATCCATTGTGGTGATATCTTTCTTAATGGTGTCAAAGTTCGGGGAAGGCACGTTCGAAGAAAAATGGGCTTTGTTTTTCAAGATGATGTCATGTTAAGCGCTCAGACTGTAAAAGAACAAATTAAATTATCCGCTGAATTAAGACTTGGTCGAAGTGTCAAGAAGGAAGAAAGAGCTCATCGCGTTGAACAGGTTCTACAAACCATGAGCTTATCTCGAGTTAAGAATAGCTACATTGGTGATAGCTTAATTAAAGGAGTCAGTGGAGGTGAAAAGAAACGCACAAGCATTTGTGTTGAGCTGTAAGTATAATTCCTTATTTACAAAAAAGTTGATCTTGAAATATGTGTAGCGTAACCAATCCGTTAATCTTATTCTTGGATGAGCCTACCTCTGGTTTAGACACACTGAATGCTTATGTTACCTGTAAATTACTCCGACAAATTGCTCATACTGGAAAAACCGTGGTTGCTACGCTTCACCAGCCGAGTTCAGAGATATTTCATATGGCCGATGATCTTATCCTCATGTCCGAAGGTCATATTGTATATTGCGGCCCAGTAACCGAGAGCGTTAAATATTTTGCAGAACAAGGTTTTGTCTGTCCAAAATATACGAATCCTGCAGATTTCTTCTTCATGGCTCTAGTGAAAGATGATCAAAGGCTTTTATCCCCAGATCCTGCAGAAGCACAAAAATCCTCTGGATCTTCTACTCAACAGGAAAATTATAGCGTTGTTGAGGAACAAGTCGAAAGTTCATCTGGGTTATCGATAAAGTTCGAAGAGTTTGAAATAAAACAGCTTGAACCACCAGAGTTAGAGAATGTGGTTTGTCACGCCGCTGAAGAATCATCCTTGGAAAAATTGATTGCAGCTTGGCCAGAGTCACAATTAGGCCGAAATCTATCGAATTTATTAGATGGCCAAGGCGAAGTCGTCAAGACAGAAGGCATTTTCTCGGATGGAGAAACGGACATACCCGCAAAAATTGAAGAAACACCACCAAAGCAAGCAAATATTGTAAAAAGTCAATCTTATGCCACCGGTTTTTTTCACCAGTTTTCTGTCTTGATGCTGAGATTTTGGAAAATAACCTGGAGAAATCCGATGGCAGCACAAATTAGAGTGTTACAGATTGCAGTTTTGGTATTTTTGATTGATGTGGTGTTTTGGGATATTCCTAGCCGCGATGCTGATGCTCAAATTCAGGTATTTATTCTTTTAGCGGTTTGTTGAAGATATTGATCAAAGTAGAATCGCGCGGGAGTATCATTCTTCCTTAGTACTAGCATGATTTTGGCATTTTCCTTGGGTAATCTTGCATTATTTCATGCAGAACGTCTCGTTTTTCAGCGAGAACATCGATCGCGAATGTATTCCTTGGGGGCGTATTTTTTTGCAAAGATTCTTGTGGACATTCCCTTCCTTTTACTATTTCTTCCCGTTAGTTACGTGTCGGCACTTTATTTCGCCGTGAAGTTAAGAAACGACCTGACTCATTATTTGACCACCACCGTGGTAGTAATATTACTAGCAAATTGTGGAAATGCCATTGGATTATGGGGCGCAGCAATAGTGCCAGATTTTAGTATTGGTATAGCACTCTTGCCATTATTATTGTTGCCAATGATGATGTTTTCGGGCTTATTTGTCAGTCTTAAAAGTGTTCCAGGATGGATTCGCTGGCTTCAATGGCTATCACCCATCAAGTATGGATTCACGGCGTTGTTTCGTAACGAGATAGAAGGAACTACCATAAATTGCAATCCAGAAGTAGACAGCAAGCTGTGTTTTCCTAGAACAGGTGATCAAATAATGGCAGCTTATGGGATTCTTGATCAAGGCGGAGTGCTACCAAACACACTCGCCATAGGAGGATGGTGGATTGCCTGGGTTCTGTTGGGATACATTACATATTGGATCGGGGTTAAACGAATGGAGCGTCGAGTAGTGGTAGTTGGAAGGAAGGAGTACGAAGCCAAAGTATCTCCCAAGAAGAAATGGTTCAAGATTTTTACTCACACTAAGAAAGACGGGACATAGCGCAACAGCGACGATAAGGCGAGGGGAGGTGTTAGAAGGGATAACTGTGTATTTTCCGAAGCATTAAATACCTTTAAACATTATAAATCTATTTAGTGAAATTATTTATTACCTCTCATCATATGGTCATGTGAGATTGGTCAGGTGAGGAGAACATTGGACGTTACCTGTTTTTTAGATGAAGGAAAGGTTGTCCCATTTGCTGCTGGACGAAAATTACCGGATAAACATGGAGTGTGACTACATTTTCCCTTTAAAGATTCAGCATGTCCGAAAGAGCACTGAAAAACGGCTTTTGATTGGTAGACGGATTTGGCAATAAAGCAGTCGAGATTCAAAATTTGGTTACCTGGTGGTCTTCTTCAGCAAATCTTCACCAATCATTGAAGCTGGAGCACCAAGTGGAAATGACGAAGTAACTTGACGTTTTAAGAACATTATTCAAGGCTGTGATTGGATGGCTCTTCCGTTTTGGGAAGAAGAAGATTTTCCAATAACTCATCACCACCCTCTCTTTCACTCACTCCCCTCAATCAAAAGACTTCTACTCCCTCAAACCATGATACCTGCTAATTATTCTCGAGAATTTGCTCTTCTCGCTGGAGGTGCCAGCGACTACGCCTCACCTCGTAGTAGCTATGAAGAAAGCAGAAGCAGCATGGAAGGCAATTCCAACATTGTGTTTATTCGAGCCAAGCGGAAGCAAGTGAAGAGTGCTTGTGGTAAGTTCTTTCTTCAAAAGCAAGCTCTGACCACTCCAGTTAATTGTCGCAAGGCTTGTCGCGGTTGTGACGAAGTAAGACCTTGCCAGCGTTGCGTTAGACGAGGCATCCAAGATACTTGTCAAGATGCTCCTCGTAGACCAAGAGCTTCATCAGCAGCATCAAAGCTGAGATCGGGAGTAGCCAAGGGTAATTCCCTTCTTGGTATTTCTAACAACTGTGCTCCAAATTAGCATTACAAGCTGTCCGTCACTTGACCATTGCTCCTAAACCTGTGGTTACAACACCTGCTCGATCTACCAGTGTACCAGATCTCTTTGGAATTCCTTCAGAATTCACCACTGTAGAAGCCAGCAACCAAGCAAAGAAATTCGAGGGCTTATCCTTTGTGGGACCACCTTCACTTCCCACGTTGGAACCATCACTTAGAAACAGAATGCTGCTCTCTCCTAGTCAAAATCAAGTGCATCGAACCAACTCTGATGAACTTTTAATTGCGAAATTTGAAGGTCGGATTAAACATAAAAAGAGTACACCTGCGATGCCTGCCAATATGGCGAACAATGGTTTAACGAAAAGATTCACCACCAGTGCTTTGAGCAACTCTTGTGATTCTACTGTTGCTGGAGTTTCAGCGAGTGTAGAACGAGCTGGCTTTGGATTTACTTCTTCTGGGCTTGCCAGAACAGGCGAAGTGGCCGCCCTTGGCTCAAGGTTTGCTCCAAGTCAGTATCCTCCTCCTCCTCCTCCCGTCACTGCTACCACGTTCTATGATCAGCAACTAGTGAAATCAGTGTACAAAACTCCTTCTCCAAACAGTCAGGCCGTTTTACCGATTCATCAAAATTTTTCTCCAATGCACATGTCGCCGTATTCTTCAGATGTTATCAATCTTAGCCCGTTACATATTCCCCCTGGTGTGGTGAGAAGTGGTCCTTCCGAGTCGATTACAACAGCAGGTGGATTGATTAATCCATGGATAGCTGGAGTTTGGACCACTGCGAACGAAAATGAACCGAAACTACTACCACCACCACCTTCGCCTTTAGAGCCCAATTCGATACAAACATCTTGGAATTCGTCTAGATCAACCAGTCATAGCAAAGTGAACCTGTTTGGATATGCTCAACATAACAACTCTTTTCATCCCACTGCGTCTAGTTATGGTAGGCCTTGGTTTATTACTACTTGAAACTAACGGCTCAAATAGACAGTATGACAATGCAGATGGAAAATGGGGCTCAAAGAATCAATGACAATATGATGGATTTGAGCGCTTAAGGGAGAAGAAGGGTGGTTTTAGTACATAAATAATAAATTAATTAAGTTTTATTTTGACCTCGGGATAAATGGCAAACACCTCACCATTGTTGATTTCTATAGCTGCGGCGTTTCCTCCATAAGCTGAAGAAATCCCCACATCAATGACAAAGAACTTTGCATTACATTTATTCAGGATGGTTCCGTCATATTGGACTGTATGACCAACAATCATTCTTTTAACCGAATAAGCCGCCAATAATTGATCCAAATATTCACAAACTACCTCCGATTCTTCTACTTGGGCCCATCCCCTGAACCAAACAGGACTGGTCTCATCAGAAAGCAGGGGCCAACCTTGCATCTGTTTCATGGGATCAGGTTCCTGAACCATCTTGGGCAATTCTTCCCTGGAAGCTTCATTGAGTTGTTTAATGGAGAGATGGGCAAAATTCGGCGCTATTCCTCCATGCGTAAATAGCGTATCATTGACTTTGACCGCCAAGGGTAGGTGAAACAATAATCTTCCGATAAGGCCAGCAGGAGTAAAGGCTTTTTCCCTGGCCTCTATTCCGCCAAAAGAGGTAAAATCCTCACTGGTGACATATCTAAGATCACCGGATAAATTCATGATTTCATGGTTGCCCAATAATTGGTGCATATCTCCTCCCGCTAAAAAGGCTTGCTTCTTCAACTTATCCAACAAGAGGTATAACTTGATGGTATCAGGACCTCTATCCAATACATCTCCCTATCATTTCCCCGTTACTTTCAAGCTAAATCAAAAGGAAGAGTAGTTACGGTTTGAACAAAAATGGTCCGATTTCCTCCTGCCCAATCCGTGGAATCTTGTCCGATCAACTCGGCCATTCGTAAAACTCGGATGGTTTGATCATAATCACCATGCAAATCACCCACCGCAATGACTTTTCTAGAGCTCATTTCTTTTAAACTTCTCCAACCTTCTTCACTCAAGGTTTCGGATTGTAAAGGAGGAGGAGGTTGAACCTTGCTAAATGCTAAAAAGGCAGGCGGTAAAAAGATCTCTCTAGTAAAAGGAAATAAAATGGCTGGTTCTTGATTGATTCCTGCCTTGTAAGCTATTTCCCAACTTGACCATGGCTCTTCTCCTTCTTCTTCTTCTTCTTCTTCTTCCAACAAATCATAATAAATCCGACGAAATCTAATATGTTGACCTGTCCAAATCTGTTGGTCTATCCAAATTCCAGCTAGATCTGAGCTAGAACAAGTGGTGTTTTCGGGTAAATCTAAAAAAACAACTAATCCATGGCCATAATCTGTTTCAGTTGCCTGTACCCGGCCTTCTTCAATAGATGGATTACACACAAATCCCAGGAATAACTGTGGTTCGTACGGGAGTGGACAGATAAAAGGCGAAGATGAGGAGGCGTTCAAAGTAGTGGCGGCAAAGATGATATAAACAACAGAAAAACGTTCAAAGAAAATCATTGTCACTACAAAGAAATTCCTTTTTTTTTCAAAATTTGTTTTATAACTCATGGGAGGGAAGTGGGCAATACAATCAAAGGGGGAGAGGGGAAGAACTAGGAATTACTCAATAACGTTGACTTTGTTGATGTTTCGACGAGTGGTGTTTAGAAGGGTGTTGTTTAGAAGGGTTGTAGCGGTTCCTTTGATCCAGCTCCCTTTGAAAGGGATTTCCTCCATTTGCACCAACACCATTCATCATCATCCATCGCTGGTTATTATTCTTCTTCTTCACCTTCTTTTGTTTTCCTCGGTCATATTCCAAGTCATAAGTGTCAATTTTCCTCTTCTTGAAATTGGATTCTCCTACAATTCCCCAAGTTATCTCCCCTGTAATAATAAGAATTAACCTCGGTAGAGTTGAAATGCACCCATAAAGTCATCTCTTTTTTCAGGCCTGCTGACTTCTAGTCTCTGGTGATCCTTTTCATTCCACTTGATCACAGGAACATTACTGGAAAAGTGTGGTCTCTTTTCCATATTGGCTTCATTATTCTTTGCCATGGTTGGATCAATTATATCTTTAAGCTTAAATGTCGGTTCCGAGTTCTTTGGAAAGATCACCTCATTGGGTTTTGTCATGGATGGGCCTCTGTTGATCTTTTCCCCCTGATCCATTGAATTTCGAGCCAATATCTGATTATGATTGCCACTACTTGAATTTGGAGGAGGAGGAGTTCGTAAATAAAATAACATGTACGCCTTTTGTCGAAGCACATTATTCAACGAAGTTTGTTGAACCTTGATTAACGCTTATTAATTACACAATAAAAGGGAGAAAGAATTACTGTACTGTCATTCATGCAATACCAACATCCATTGGCTGCTTTAACAAAACAATAATAATGGCCAGCTTGACAACTACTCCCAGAGTGTACCAAGACTCCAGTCAATTGATATTTATACGTAGTCTTGATGATTTTGTCAAGGTTTAGTAATAGCAAGTTACCTTTGGATCACAAACAAATGGGGTTAAATCCAACTGTTCTTCATACTCGACATGTTGGGATATTTTACTACCATAAGCATTGAACCGTTTAAGATGGATGGTAAATACTCGGGGCGGCTCAGCAATACTCAAGCTTTTACGACCATCAACATTCTTTTTGCACTTGGAACAATGATACTGATTCTGGTGCTGCAAGACTTCGGTAGAGGTGAATTTCTTCAAGCACTTCCAAAGAGTAATCCCATCTTGATGCTGTTGATGCTGGTGATGATATTGATGATGGCCATGGTGTTGATGGTTGTTTCGAGCATTAATCTCCAAGGAAATATCCAAACAAGGATCAAATGTATCCGACGCTACTTGACAAACCGAACAAACCAAGCGAGATCTCAACTTGAAGCCAAAAATGTCCTTGATTAAACTACTAGTCGAAGAGGAGCTAAAAACTAGTGTTTCTTAGAACACCTTGACAAAAAAAACAAGAAAGACACTTGCCATGGTTGTTTTTGCATATGATCCATCAAATATCGGCAGAATTCATGAGCATCTTCTTGCCTTCCAGGCCTGAAATGTTTGGCAATTGATTTTAAATGCCGTAGTAATTCTATCGGTCTGGTGGAACTAGCCTTTCCTCCAAGCAATAACTTTTGACATGTATGTTCCATGGTACACATGCTACAAAAGCCACTTTTCGAACCTTCTCTCCCTAAGTTAACAAGTAGAACAAGAAAAGGGTTACAGGTAGAATGATGAAGTCCGGCTAGAAAATACTCGGCCAAGGGTGGAATATAACATAATGACTGAACCACCGAGTTCAAAAAACAAGTATTCCCCAAATTATCCAAGCCTCGGCCTATTCCTCTTACCCTGGTCCAAGTTTCAAAGAAAATCTTTTTGTTCTTCTTGGAATGTTCTGCATTGGCAGCAGTGCTCTCAGCGGTGGTGGCGGTGGTGGTGGTGGTGGATTGGGAGTGAAGGAACTGCGCATTGATGGGTTGATACTTTTGTCTCAGTAGTTCCATCCGTTCGTCGGGAATTTTAGCCTCGTGGAAAACAATTTTTCGTCTAATGGGTGTTTGCTTAAAAAGGCTGTCAATCCCAGCAACTAGAGGTTTTTCGGGCTGCATCAAAGCGACCATGTTTTCCAAGTCAGGTGAATGTCAGGTGGTGTCAAAACAATGACATCTTTTTTATTAAAAGTGGCAGGTTTTCTGCTTCAACAATGTCAGTTTTTCCCGATCGTAAAAGTACTTCTACGTGCTTTCTTTGACGCCATTCCTTACCCAATACTACAAGACACGGATATCCCACAAGTTTCGCATCCGCCATTCGTGTACCAATGCTCAGGTTGAAGCGATCTTCAATTACGATTTCGTGATTTAATAATGGACATTCTTTGGACAAATATTGTGCCAGATTCTTGGCTTCATCAATTAAAAAATCTTCTGTTGTTGATTTAGGAATCCCTAGTATGCATATCTTGAAGGGAGCTATTGACCATGGCCATATAATCCCATTTTCATCGTGGAATTGTTCAGCCACTGCAGCAATCATTCGAGAAACTCCCAAGCCATAGCAACCCATTTGAGCTGGATTCCTATGATAAAGGGCTTTAAAAGTAGAAGAATATTTGTCACCCAGGAAGAAAGTATGGCCCAGCTCAATTCCTTTCTTTAGGGTTAACCTTGACTCTTGATTATTTTGAGCGCATTTAAGGCATAAATCACCCTCTTTAGCCTCGGTTACATCAACTTCTCTAATAATCTCCACTGGAATATTCCATTTTTCACTCATTGCATCTTTGGCAAACTTATCCGAATCCGAAAGCTGAAGACTCTTGTCAATAGAAATACGTGCATTGTTCATTTGTACAAGGTCATCCCAGGAGTCAATCAGGTCAAGGCGGTGATTTGATTTCAAGTATTTTGTGAGTTTGATTGATTGCAACTGTCGATCAGAACGATATAAAACAAATTCCAAAACTTCACCATTAGAAATGGCCTTGAAAGAAACTGACGATGCTTGGTAAGAAGGATTGGTAAGATTGATTTGTTGAATATCAAATCCCAATGGCTTGGTAAACATTGTGGCACATTCCTCATTACTGGTATAAAGGCAAGTAGGACAATGTATAATTGAATCTTCTCCAGCTTACACCCATGTTAATAAGAATGACAATAAATCAGAATACCAGTAGAAATGGTATGAAATTCATGGGATAAACTTCCTCCAATGGCTCCAGTATCAGCCTCAGCCACAGCTATGGGAATTCCGATACGTTTAAAGATCCGTTCATAACAATTCTTTACTGATTGATAAGTTTGTAACGCTTGTTCAACAGAATCGTCAAAGCTATACATGTCTTTCATTAAAAACTGCCTAGCGCGTAATAATCCAGATCTGGAGCGTGGTTCATCACGAAACTTTTCTCCTATAAACGAAAGCTTTTTCCATTCCAGCCCCAAAAGCAAAATCTCACCTATTTGATAAAGTAACATTGATCCTTTCGCCTTGGCAGGATAACAATGAGCAAAGAGCTGGGTTATTTCTTCTTCATGCGTCGGTGATAATAAAAACTGGGAATTCTTTCGATCTTCCAACCTAAACAGCTAACAGGTCGTTAACACACACACACACACACCTCAGACAGTAAGTGATGGACGACGAGTGTGAGAATACCTCTGATCCCATCAAGTCCCAACGACCACTAGTTTTCCAAGATGAAGCACTTAACAAAATCGGAAGTTTTAATTTTTGTGCTCCTAAATTCTCCTTCAGCATAGAACCCAAGCCCCCCCCCAAAAAAAACAAACCAATATCACAAAGTTCCTCATCTATAATCTTTTCGATTTTTTCAACCACTCGAACTGCCAAGGGTAACAGCGCATATATGCCAGAAGAAGACTGAGGAGGGTTAGGGGTTTTAGGAACTGTAAGAGGTACCTGCCTGTCGAATAAATCCTGCCCTTAGCAGAAGCTGATGGCTAGGAACACTTTCTGAGGCTTCTTTGGGGATTTCCTTTAAAGTGGGAGCAAAGAGTTTAGAAGCAAGCGAGTAAACCGTCCTAACACTGTGTCGCCTGATAAGCATGATGATGAAAAACTATTATTATTGATGAAATTCCAGCAAGTAAATAAATCGCAATGCGGTTTAACAAATTATGAATATATATATATTCAAGAGAAAGAGAAGAGAGGAGACAAATCTAATACGATATTTTGGTCAAGCAAATGCCAGAAAAACCAATCTTTCTCCATAACCAGCCCAAATGTTCAGGATATGCGCAGAGCAGATTATGAGCACTATCACAAACTGGGCCAAAGGGACGCCTTCCTTCACATAGTTCGGCATAGGAAGACAAACGATGACAGTGTCCATTAGAACGAACATTTTTGGCATCAGCAACTACACAGATATAACCATCTGCACAGGCCAGATTTACCAGATTACAAGTCGTTCCAGCAGGATTGGGCCTTGAAGTTATGGCTGCAGCATAAAGGGACTGGATGCAAACGAGGGAAAGAATGGTGATGGTCAAAAGTGCTTGCCTTGTTGAAGA
>QZWR01000360.1:663-17102 GCA_004114325.1 Zoophagus insidians | reverse complement strand
CACCATCGCAAAACGACGTAAAATAAAACCAATTATTATTATTATTATTATTATTGGTAGTATCAACGTTAAGTATATTTCATAGACGGGATGAGTAAAATAAAATTGAATTCTTCATCGTATATTAAAACTGAACAAGATTTCGAATAAGATTGCGTGATCACCCTCGTGATAGTGCTAACAGGAGGATGCATGACAGAAAATTTTAACTCCTTTTTCGATGACCCTATAAACCTCCAAAATGTCAAACTGTGAAGTTGAGAATAAAATTAAAATGAAACAAAATGTAGACTAGTTATTTTTTATCATTAGGCTAAGGTTTTTCACAAGATCAAAAGCGAGCGAGTTATTAGTTATCATCTCTGGCCGCCTGCTAGCTACAATCTGAATGGCTACCATTCTTCTCAATGCCGCTTCTTGAAGAAAACAAAGTGCCTGAGCCATCCAATCGGCTTTTCGCGAGGCTCTTTCTAGGGGGGAGAATGAGCTCATACAATATGTTGAATATAAACGTCGAAGGTTTTCGAGCGTCTTTCCAACAGCAAATGAGCTTTCTAGTAACTTATCGGATGACTTATCTGTAGAAACGATAAAAAACAAATAGTATAGTCAGCTAAATTAAATTATTATCCATCATTACTGTCCAAGTAAGCAAACGCGAGAAGGAAAGCCAGTTCTGCAGGATTAGGCTGCCATGTGTTTAAAATTTGCCAAAACTGTTGCGTTTCGTGCTCTACGTGCTGAAAAAGCATAACATTTCCTAAATTATAATACTCTGCATTTTCAATCATGTACCTGAAACTCAGGGCAACTACTCATAAGTTGACGAGCGACATTCTTCCCCATGCAGAATCCGACAGCGTTGTCGCGATTTACAGAGCAATCGAGGATGAGAGTAAATTTGCTGGTGCAGTTTGAAAACAGGATGCAGCGGTCCTTTAACGTAATTTCCGAAAATCCAGGTATCGCCTGGAGAAATTGGGCGATGTTTACAGATCCTTCTGAAAAATGTTGGATTAATATATGAATAATATCTACATTTGAGTCGATCGGATTAGCAGTTCGAAAGATGAATTTCGAAATATTAGTTCCCAACTGGCGAGACGCTGTTACGATTGTGGTGAGTTCAGTTTCCATTTTGCCAGAATAACAGCTGGGAACATGGAGCAGTATTTGATCGGTATTCGCCAATTTAGACGGCGCAGCAAAATTGTCTAGCTCTACCTCCGGTTTTATTTCGCAGCAATGGCTGCCAATCTTTCTTTGTAATGACAACACGATTGGCCCATCAGAGTCACCAGTAGCTTTGTATTTCATCCCAACGAGAAGACATTTTTTGTAGCGACAGCTCGGACACAGGTGGTAGCGCATGTCAGCCCCATCAGGACACGATTTACAACGCTTGAACCGAGACGGGCCCACTTGACCTTGGGTTTCACGGTGGCGAAGAAAAAACCGCTAGTTTTATGGATGAAGATCAAAATAAAAAGTTACACTGATTGATGAAATAACTGTACACTGTACACTTACCTTGCAAGCTGGGCAGACAGAGGCTCCACACCGAATTCTACCATCGGTTACGTTTTCGCACACCTCACACGAGGTGCAGCGTGCTGTGCAGTTCTGCATTTTCATTGTTTATTCAGATTCGATAGAATTAAAGCGATAAAAGAAGAATGTAGTCAACTGTGCGATTTTTAAATTGAAAATTTAATCCATTTTTTACTTTTCATCATCGCTAAAACTAGAAGAAATTTGTATTTGTCACAGTGGACTAGTGACATGTTTAATTAGGATCAAATTCGGGAATCGATAAAAGCTGCATCTCGCTGCATGTCAGGAACTGGGAATAGGTTCTCTATAAAAATAAAGCGCATATTAACGCTCGCATCACGGAAATAAAATTTGCTAAAGGGTAAACACTGTAGCGTCAAGCCCATGTCCCCTGTCTTTGGCGTAAATAGCTTCCACTTAACTTTCCGCCATTTGAGCATGTCGATGACTTTGAACTTTGAATAGGAACCGACTAAAAATATTGCGCTGATCTGTTTTTCCAATATATGGACATGTTGGAAAAATATATGGATATGTGGACCTTTTACTTTTCTTTCGGCAGCAAACTCGGTACAAGGATGTCATTTAATTTTAAATGCTCAGGTGACACCAATAAAAACAAATAGTTAAAATCGCGGCACTTTGGCATAAAACACTCATGTGCTAAATTCTCTAAATAATAGCTGTTGCTGCCATGAGGGGTTGCATCCTTAACTTTGGCACACGTAATAAAAACGTCAAGGTACTTTCGTACTTTCTTCTGACAGAGCTTTGCCCATAGCCGACTTTAAAAATGATCATTTCGAATGTTGCGTATATAATAAGCGCCTCTTACGTCATTCTGTTGTTTCTATTGACTTGCGAGTGTGCATCGTCAGAGATTGTTTGTAAAACTCCGCATTGTGTCGAGGCCGCCGCCAGTATTGCAACTGCGATGGATACTTCAATCGACCCATGTAACGACTTTTATGGTTACGCTTGTGGGCGTTTTGAAAGAGACGAGGAGATCGGCGCTGGAGACGCCGGAGTTAGAATACACACTATAATGGACAGTGCAGTTCGCGGACAGCTTAAGAAAGTTTTGCTATCGGAATCAGTCAAAAAGGATAATCTCAACTTGACAGAATTTGAAGCTATCAAAACAAAAATGAACCGTTTCTACGATTCCTGCATTGAATACAATGAAATATTCCGTTACAGCAATTGGTGGCTTCGAAAAATCATTGATTCTATGGGCGGACTTTATCTCACCGACGAAAGCGTCCCTGCAAACTGGTCGCTAAATTGGGCTCTCAAGATGACCCAGATAAAGTATCATCAATCTTTTGCCCTGTTTGACATTTTCCTCAGACAAGATGACCAAAATTCAACTGGCTACCCTCTCATTTACCTTCAACCTGGTGGCTCCGGCTTGAAGATGGCCTCTGCTGCTAATGGATTGACTGCTCAGGCAAAACTTGCTGAGATATGCCAATCATTGGTAACTACCATTCTTAGTCAGTCCGCGATTCCCCTAAAACCGTTCTTAGATTTAGCGGGACTTTGGCTAGAGATAAACGATTACAGCCTTACCCTTACGGATACGACTGTTACTTGGCTGGACGAAAATTTAGATGCTTTCAACTGGACCAGTTATTTCAACGACCAACTAGATATCGTCAACGAACAAATTACAAGCGAGTACCCGATCGTACTTCTTGGGGAGCCTTATTTTAGTAATTTGTCAAAGCGGTTGAAATTCTATCTTAACACAACATCGGGCATCAAGACGGTTCATAACTTCTTGGTTTTAAAAACGTTATTTTCGCTTATTGACGATGGCACAGTTGAAGGACCTCTGCCGGAATATGTGCGACATGTGGCTTTTAATTATTCCTCGAACAGCCAAGCGGATCGCTCTGGGAAGTGTATGGCAAAGATTAAGAAAGGTTTTCAGGATGCTCTGGGAGCTATGTTTGTGCGGGCATTTTTCGATGAAACAGGCAAAGGTCGAGCCAACACCATTTTCAATGAAGTGGCGATCGCTTTCAGACAGCGCTTGCTCAACCGCAACACCTGGATGGATAACGCGACGCTTGGACGAGCAGTGGAAAAGCTGGATGCAATGACAAGGCTCATAGCCTATCCTGAAAAAATGTCTAATTTGACAGAGTTAGCCGAACAATACCAATTCATGGAAATCGGGAACGATTATGTTCATAACCAGCTTGAAATTGCAGAACTTCAGAAAAAAAGAAAGTTTAAGGTAAATCTCTTTTTTTTAAGAAGCGACAATCGCCAATTCAGAGCACTTTCATAATATTGCTGCCAGGATTACAAACGAGTGGTTAGCAGAAACGAGTGGCCAAATGATGTTCAAACTGTCAATGCGTATTACGACAGGATTAAAGTAATATTTCACAACTTTAAAAGCCATATTTACATATAAATTCCTGATAATTTTCTTTACGCAGAACGGGATATTTGTGCCAGCAGCTTCGCTGTCCTCGCCGCTTCTGTATCAAGCTAGCGTCCCAGATGTTCTAAGCTTTGGTGCTATAGGCGCTGTTATCGGTCACGAAATAACGCATGGTTTCGATAACGGAGGCCGTTTTGTTTGTTTAGATAAGAAATTTAACTGAATTTTCATGGTTTTTATACGCAATAGTATGGCAAAGATGGCAGTATACAAAACTGGTGGACTGCTGAAGCGGATAAGGCCTTTCGAAACTTGACCAGCTGCTTGATCAAACAATACAGCTCTTACTCGATCGGACCTGGTCCATCGCTTCATGTGCGCGGCTCGGATACTCTAAGCGAAAATATTGCCGATAATGGAGGAGTGAAAAATGGCTTCGAAGCTTATCAAAAGTTTGCCAGGACACGCGACGCGAATCAGCCAGCGGCGAGACTCGTCGGATTCGCCGAGTTTACCGATGAGCAGATGTATTTTCTGAGCTTTGCTCACACATTCTGTTCTAAAATGCGGCCTGCTGCTGCCATTAAGTTACTGGCGATTGACTCGCATGCGCCTAACAACTTTCGAATCAATGGCGTTCTGTCTAATTATCCTGAATTCGCAAAGGCCTACAACTGCTCCCTAGGGTCACCAATGAACCCTCTGTCAAAATGTGATCCGATTTGGTAGCAAAGAGCGACCCAACCTTAACCAGTTTACTAGTTTACTTCCCTGCACTGGAATGGAACATTTTATTAGCTGACGATTCACCTGCTGACAAATAAAAAATAATGCCTACTTTCCAGTTCCGTTTTTAATAGATGAATGTAAGTATTTTTATTGTATTAGGCAAGCGCGGCTTTTAAGTTCAATCTTTGAAATCGGAGGTGAGATTTGGCCAACACTACCGCCAATTAGCGGCTTCGACAAGCCTGACATGTCTAAATGTTGGTTATTTGTATCCGTAAGGGCTTTTTGAGTCATTTCAGCGACCTTCGCCTCTGGTGCATGGTTTTTTGTTTTGTGTACAGCATTTTTTTGATGTTCCTCGCACAGCCAAGTGTCCTTTCCAACAGCGAGATGGCAAAATACCAAACCACCTGCAAGCATGCTCGAATCGGCCTTCAGGGCCATTTCGCGTAACTGACAGTATTCTTTGTCAAAGCTCTCTTCAAACTTCACCAAGTTTTCAATGAAGGCTGCAATTTTCTGACAATAAAAAGCGATAGCAGTGTTGTGAGGTTCCAATAATGAGATTTTTCCTTTCAGTGTGTGACGAATTAAAGAATAGATACGAGCAAGGTAAGCGCCTGACTGCCTTATTACAATGTCGACATCGGTAGAGTCCAGAGTAATCGGCGATTCGCCACATGGATGCCATGCACCTTCGGCTTCACAGAGCAACACAAATTTCCATTTGAAGCAGTTGATGAGATCAGAAATACTTTCAGTATTTAGCGAGCCAACATTTACGCTCTCTTCAACAATGTCCAAAAGAATCAATCGTGGATAGGGTCGCGTTCCATTGGCTAGAGCATACTCTGATAACTGACGTAAACACCTTGCCTGACCGAGTTCCACCATTTCAGTGAATGCAACGGTAGCGTTTTGAATATTTGCCATTTCTGCACTGACATTAAGCTTTTTCGAGGATTTTGATTTCCCGACCTGCTCCAACGGTACATGCTGTCTAACAGTACTAGTCAAAACATGCGCTGATATCTGTTTTGTCAGTTTTTCGAAATTTTCCTTGGTGTCTATTTGAAAATTGATTATCGGAGACGTTTGTGATGCGACCAGCATGACTTCAGACTGCTTCCATTCACAGCCAGTTCCAACAGCGCACATGATAATAGGTAGTTGGCAAAGGGAGGCGAAATGGAATTCTCGGAGACAGTTCTTTGATTGGACATACTCATCCGAAATACAGATCACTACAACTTTAGCATTTCGTAATCCTGCAGCGATTTCTTCGAACAGCCCACCTTTCCCAACTTGCTCAATGTCAAGCCAGACAGCTACCTTTTGCTCTTCGGCTAAGAAACGCTTCAGCTGACGCGGATCTGTCACCCCAACAGCACCTGGGCGCGTTTTAGTTCCACTGTCTACTGCGTCTTTGCTGTTTTGCCAACAATAAGATAAGAAAATTGGAGGATGCTTCGCTTCACTCCGGTTAAGAGCTTGCTTCTCTTGGGTTAGCCTCATCAAAACGGCTTGCTCCACATTAGCGGCTTTATATTTCGTTTTATTGATCGCCTTGACATAAACCTCATCGCTTATTAGAAACGCCAATGTTGGATACTTTTTGATATCGACCTCACGGAGAGTGATAACCAACAAAGGCTTTCGCAAAGTTTCTTGTCCGCAAAGTAAAGCAGCCTGGCAGGAATCGTCTGCCATAAACTCTGGCGAAACGCAGCAAACGAGAAGACGCGTGGACCGAATGTGAACGGCAACCTCGTCGAAAGGTAACCGGCTCACATCTTCAAATGTGGTGACGCTCAGTGAAGTTCCAGTCAGACTTGATTCGAGGTCCTTACCGACAGTTAGCGGAGATACATGATCGTTGTCGTCTTTATCAGCTCTGCAACCGATGACAAGCACATCACTTTTGAAGGAGTTTGACAAATCGGTGAGTTGGCGCAACGTTCGCGTCATTTGGTAGTCAAAATCGTACGAAGTCTGAGCTGGAACTAAGAGACGTAGTTCTTGAACCGGAACCTGATGAAAGTA
Source organism: Zoophagus insidians (assembly GCA_004114325.1). NCBI lineage: Eukaryota > Fungi > Zoopagomycota > Zoopagomycetes > Zoopagales > Zoopagaceae > Zoophagus > Zoophagus insidians. The sequence continues at coordinate 10,378 of QZWR01000360.1, read as the reverse complement.
ATGGTAGCACTGCAAAGAAGGTATCTTCAACTCTGCCGCTCGGCGAATTCGAGAACTTTCAAACATGCTCGGATTGTCTGTTCTTTGGTTGACGCATTCAGGACAAGAAAATGCCATTTCGTGCTGAAGCCCATTGAAACTATCCGTCATCAGGCTGTTGAAAACTTCGACAATCACGAACGACAGGTTTTCAGGCCTCGGACCTTGAACTTTCACAGAAAGCGAGGTTGCATCTAGCTGAGAAATTAATGCGATATGACCATTTCTTCGAAGCAGACTTCCTTTTCGCCACATGAGTGAGGTATCAGAAAATGATTGCAGCCTTACTTGAGCACGGTTAAACAATCCTGTTGGCAGGTATCTAAACGTAAACAACACTCTTAATTGGCGATGTTCTGGGTGGTCCTCTAAGCTTGGCAATTCGATTGTTTCCGGCGAGTCCTCTGGTAGCAAGCACGGAACAATGGAAACTTTCAGCTCGGCGATTGGAAATGTCAGATCAAAGGCTTCAGTCAATTTCAGCAACCATTCGTGCAGTTCTGTTGGGTATTCTTCCCAAATAATGGCGATGTCTCCATGCTTCAACCTTCCATCTGTCACATTGACCGTATTTTTTACTGAAACTAAACACGCCAAAACATCAACAATCCATTGCGGATTAATGATTACACGGTCTGATAAGAAATCGGTTCGAAAGTACTGAATCGATCCTATCGAGGAGAGAAACTGCAGAGCTTCGACAAGCTCTTCTTCCTCATAGATCCCACTAGCATCGGCAACTTCTCTGACGTCTGAGAGAGATTTTACAGACGTGTTGGTCTTTGTCTTTGACGATCGAATCGCTGATTGATATTTAGTCAAGTTCTGCTCAAATGTTAGCCAAGCCGAAGGTATCTCTTCACCCATGTGTTTCTGGCTTAGAGCTAGTTCCACTATATGCTTTCGAAGGTCTTCAATGCCCTTTTGAGTGAAACTGCTGACGTAGTGGAATCCCCGAATATTGCTGAATCGTTTACGAAAATTAGCCTCCGGAAGAAATGAACGTTCTTGGGAAACTTGGTCTATGTGGGTCCCTACCACTAGAACGGGAGCACTCGCAGCCATCGAAGCAATAGAGCCCAGCCAAAATTCAAGCCCTCCGTATTCATGGCCCAACCTGACATTCCAAATGATCAAGTAAACAGCCCGGCTGGATAAGAAAAACTGATGAGTGTTGTAATAAACTACTTGGCCAGCAAAATCCCAAATTCGGAAATCGATCGCGCCCCGTTCTGGGATATCAACCTTCCATTCAGCAATGTCGATTCCATCGGTAACCGCTTGGTTGCTAACAATATTTGAACATGCCTTCTCGTTCATTAAAGAATGAGCCAAACTGGTTTTTCCGGCTCCCCCGAGTCCCACAAACATTAGCTTAGTTCGCTGACATTTCACAGATCCAGTTAGCAGGCGTTTAAAATAGGCGCTTGTCGCAGCAAAGCCACGCTTGCGGATTTCTATTGGCGGAGTTTTGAGCACTGGACATTCGGTTATATTTAAGGTTTCTATTGAAGTCTGCGCTATCTGGGGCGCAATCATTTCCAACCTTTGGCAGCCTTGCATATTTAGATGATGTAACTTCTTCAGTTGCCCAATCTCTGAAGGAACACTTGTTAGCGTTTGGTATGCCAAGTGTATTTCCCGAATATTTGTCATTTGAAGTATCTCCGGAGGAAAGGTTGTACCAGCGAGTCGGGGAACCTTCGTGAATAGCAACGAATTAATAGCCGATATTGCTTCTTTCCCGAAATGACTTTGTCCTGCTGTTGGAACCAAATCTTCTGCGATTTCTCCTGGATAGCCGTGCATGTTTAGAAATGAAACTACAGCATCGTTATACATCTGCAGAAGGTAACTAGGAAGAAGTGGCAGAGCGGAGATATCCAATATTTCGAGGAGTGAGAGGCCCACAATTGTTGAAGGTAGTTGTTTCAGGAAATTATGTTTCAGTGATAAATGTTTTAGTTTCTTGAGGTTTCCGATCTCTGAGTCTAGTTCGACCAAACGAAGATCGTTTGCCAACAATGTTTCAAGAGATACAAGCTTGAACACTACTTCTGGGATCTTATTGAAGTTGTTGTTCGATATATCCAAGCACATTAGGGAGGAAGCTAACACTTGTAACTGACTAGGTAGGTCTGCAAGCTTGTTGTGAGAAACAACTAGCTCTCGAAGAAATTTAAATTGTCCGATTTCGGCAGGTACCTTCGCCATTTGCGTATGCCCAATGTACAGATGTAATAGGTTGGGATGAGTGGAGGCGAGAGCTAGTGCAAGGGCGTCGTAGAGTTCTTTCCGATCAAGTGCGTACATCGTTAACAAAGAATCGTGAAGATGTCCAAACTGTGATTCATCTTCGTTATTGGTTTCACTTTCCGTTTCATTTTCTGAACATAAATTTTGCGTTACCGCTTTAGAGAACGCCAGCAAGTGATATGCATGCTGCCCACAGAGTAGGCGCGGGCAATGTTCCTCTTTTGCATAAAATGCCTTTTCTGCATCGGGCATCAAAAGCAGACGGCAAGGTGGATCAGGATAGGAGACTCTTTCCCATGAAGAAACACATTCGCCTGCACTTTTAAATCGGTTCCTTGCTGTTGCGGGTCGGAGAACAACTTCGCTTGGACCCATACCTCGAAGGTAGTTTTCATATGCAGTCATGCAGGTTCGATATGTTCTGTAGACGAAAGTTCGAGTAGCAGGCTCAGTAGCATCAGTACTGTTTTCAGCAGGTCCGTCAAACCTGTTCGCATCCTCGCTGCTGCCACCTCCCTCTTTTAACATATAATCAAGCACGGTTAGATAATCCAATAGCGCGGGAAACACGTGATATCTGAGGGCGTTTTCGATTTGTCCTGCTTCGGTGCAGTTTGATATAGAATCATTAGAAATGTACGGATTTTTACTTTGAAGGTTTGGAAAAAGGAGGCTAGAATTATCTGGTACAAAACGTTGCTGTTGCATCATTTTCAATAGCGTGGCCATTGTAGTTGCCGAACGGGAGTTTATCGGCAAACTTTGCATGTTTCGAATTTTTTCAGGATTTTCGTCCACAAAGTGTATCATCTCCGTGAATCCACAAAGAAAGTTGGGAAATGCCTGGGGCTTGATAAGGGTTTTGAAGGTCGGAAAGTTGCTCGAGATCCAGGAAAGCTGAGGCAGCGGGACCAGTAACAAATTGCGGTTGTATCTGTTGTCTTTGAAGCTTTGTTCCACGTTTTCTAAAATCTTTTTGCGATGTTCAACGCAAATTTTCGTCAAAGGTTTAGCATCTGTTTCGACTTCGTTTCCAGATAATAATTTAGTATCGAGATGGTGCATGAAAATAAACGGCATCTTGGAATCTTGCCCGACATTGAGTGGCCGAATTTCAACACTTATTGAGCTATTTAAGTCCATTGAAAATGTTTTGATTTCGATGGAGTTTGATGAAAGCCTGAAAGTGGCTGATTTTTTGGGCATGTCAGAATACACGTCAACTCGAAGACCGAATGAAATATTTGCATTTTCCCCATCGGCTAAAGTGAGCTGGCTCTTTTCATACTTAAGAACTAGCTCAGTCCCAATGTCAGGCTTGATAACAACGTGGCAAGGAAACTCCGTATGTAAGCCAAAGATATCGAAGCTAACTTTCTCTACACCCTTCTGGAAATGCCAGTCCAGAATGGGTATGGTGAAGTTGGGATTTTCGCTTTTGTTAAAGACCTGTTTCATTGATCGAATCGCACGATGGCATTTAAACAATGTATTGGCTAGCTGAAGGTGCTGTAGATAAGAGCACGTTTTAATGTCTATTAGACATGTTTTGCATCTGAGGATGGTAGGGTCAAATTGTCTCGAAAATGTAGCAGGCGAAAAGGTTTCTTCATCAAATGCGTGGAGCTCATGTTTGATCAAACTTGGGAATAGCGTGCGAACTCCAACGCTTGGGCCTCGTTCAAAAAGGTTAACGTTTGAAAAACGAGATAAAGCGACGGCGCATATGGATTGAAAAATTGCACACGACTCGAGGGCTGCTTCAGAGTTGAGGCCAAAGAAGCGAATAGCTATTGTTCTGTAGTGGTCTTGGACATTCACCCAAACCGTGAGATGGCACATCTCGCTGAAGATAATGCCCTCATTCCATAACAGAACGGGCGGCATAATTCTGGTGATGATGGGCACTAAGTAGCCGAAAGCTACTGAAGCGCGGCAGATGACTTGGAAGTGAATTTCTTTGAAGGTCGGCGATGCATAATTTTTTGACACAAAATTGTCGACTGTTTCAGGGGGCTCGTTGGTGATATTTCCCCTGAACAGGGCGAATTCGTTTCTAAACATCCCAACACCCATTTGCTCGAATTTGGAGAGTAAGCGATTTATTACCACTTTCTCTGCGTCATCTGCTTTTGGCGACTGGAGGAGTTTAGCCAGCCGTTCAACTTTGCAGAGAGGCGTGTTTGCACTCAAACTTGTAAGCTGGCACTGAAAAGGCGTTAAATCATTCGCTGACGCGAATTCGTGAAGAATCGCAACTATTAATGGGAACGGCATAATTACATTAGACGGTCCAACGAGAGGGCCTTCCATGCCAGTGCTTGGCTCAAGCCAAATGTTCCCAGTCTCTGCTAAAATCTGAGCCAGCGATTGCCAGTTGCAGGGTTCATTTAGAACCGTCGAAAACGTCTTTGCAAAGTTTTCGACAGCTGTAAGCGGCTTTTCTTTGAAAAGAGTAGGCTGAACTGAACGGAATGCTCCGAAAATCGCGTCTATTTGATGGGATGGCAAGCCCTTATGAGGCTGATTCCCAGTAATCCATTGCCGCATATTTTCAGCACCGCAAAGCACAACAGGAGAACGCGTCAGTGTTGATATGTTGATACGCCGATAACCAGTGAAGATTTTTTCGTTTCCGATTCTGATGAAGTTCTTCTCCATGTTGGCCAATACGTTCGGTGGCACATTGGTATCGTCGAAAATCAAAACTTCCTAAATGATAGAATAAATGAAAATGAGAGCAAAATGTTGAATAAGTGCTAGTCCTATCCTTACATTAGTATTCGCGTCCTCCTTCTTGCTTATCGGAAAAGCTACTGTTTGGAAGTTTGTCAAAAAACTTGAAACCAAGTTGAAGCGGCATTCAACAGATGAAAACGGTGGAAATGGACCGGGAAAAAACGGTAGTAGGACAATACAGTTTTCGCTCAAAAGGGGTTCGACGGGACCTTCTTCGCAGCATTCAACAACCCTAATACTCCCAGACAGGTAGGAAGAGCAAGGCGCTTGGAGAACGGCGCAGGCGTCTTTCGGATCTGTTGGCGGAAGAATTGCTAGGGCGAGAAATAGGGATCGCATTTCCGAAGATTTGAGGATAACGACCTTGGCCAGTGATAGACCCTCCAAATTGCAGTTCAGGCCTTTTGCTTCGGAAGACCTGTTGCCTCCCCCATCGGGTAGTATCAGCGGGCAGTTATTGATCGAAAGTTCAATGCTAGTGTTTTTAAAATATGTCGGAACATATCGAACGGATGTAGCTGCCGCTATAATCGAGGTGAGGTGTTGACATTTGGTAGCCAGCGTATTCAGTGATGTTTCCGTAATAAGCAAGCAGCCAGTAAAGTCAATCTGTCATTTGGAATGGGCAAGGTACACATCTTCTGTATGTTTCAAAAACAGACCTTTTCTAGGCAAGGAAATTCGTCAGCAATTTGAACGATTCCTAGATCACTGATGTTGGCACAGTAAGATATATTCAAAATTGTAATGTTTTCATATCGTGGCCAGTAATAAAAATGAGCGTCGCAGATTGCGTCGAGTCCCATGAAATTGAGGCCTTGTGCGTTCTGAATTGAAGCAGAGTCGAAATAGTCTTTGAACGCATCGACAGTCGAAAACCGATTTCTGTTCAAGTGAACAACTCTGGACACATTGATAATTCGTTCTGTGAAAAAATATTTCAGGATTTGATACGTAATTCATCGACAGGAGTAAGGACAAACTGTGTTCCATATTCGTGCGGCTATTAGATTTGAGTTTGTTCTTAGCCTCTAAAATTTGCTGTTTTTCAGAAAAATGTTTGGTGAGTAGTTTTGCAAGTAATTTCTTTGTATCCTACCAATCTCAACGGCGATTCTTCCTCAGTGGAATCAGTAGTCAGCTCGACAGTTGTTTGGATAAAATCCTGCTCAGTATCCGGGGCTGCTTCTGTATGTAAAGTTTATAAAAATCCGCGATACAAATGTGAGCGTTGTACTAACCTGGCGCCTTTTTCGCTTCTGTGCCTGATTCGTTTGTTGTACTTTCACTTTCAGGGACCACGGTAACATCACCCGCAAAGGAAACTTTAACACCTTTCTTGACCATTATTTAGGATGAGGTATTATTAAACTAAACTCGTGGAACTGACGCAGTTAGGCGTTAGACACATGATTCCAGCAAGCGAAGTAAAAAATAGCAGAACATTAAAGTTTCTCTTATCAACTTTATTTCACGGCTGCGTAGCCCGCACATTATTACGTTCATTTTTATTGATTGAATGTTTTTATTGTGTGTTCTACACGCCTGTCGCAAGCTCAATGAATGATGTGCGCTCAATATTCAATTATTTATGGATAATTTCCCTCTGTTGATCGATGGAAAGCACGTGGTCACTTGGTTATGAAATGATTGTGCTGTATTTATGAGACCTGTTGGCAAAAATAACCGGTAAAATGAGGTTTTCGAAGCGATTGGTTCCAGCAATAGCATTGAATTGCACGTCAAAATCTTGGCTTATTGCCGCAAGGTTCGGAAGGTTGGAAAATAATCGAGGACCATTGTTTTTGTAATGTCGCGGTAAAGTGCGCATTGCTCTAATAGAAACTTAAAGCCGAATTCCATCGATTTTACGCATTGTTTTTCTCTATTATCCATCTGTCATCCGGAACTCACGCTGAGCACAATAATAAGCCGCAGATTAACGTATGAATTGGCAAGAAATACTGAGCAAACGTAATCAACGCACGGCCAACTTATATAGTGCCTCATTTATAATCACGCACATTATAGGTGTACCTTTACGAAACGCTATTGTTCTTATTTTTTGAGCGCATTTACGCATATAATACTATTTTTACAGGCTTAAAACATCTAATAAAAGTCTATGCGGGAATCAAATTGTTTTCGCATTGCCTTCAGAAATCACACCTTTGTTCTTCGTTTAGCTGTTCTATTAACCGTCTTTTCCATACTCCTGCTGTATTATCTCTGTGGCGATAAGATTTTCTTCAGTGGTCAATCTGATGACGTTCATTTCGATGATCAATTCGACGCCAATGTTTCAGAAAATTATTGGATTTACGACGAAATGCTAGGAATTTCAGAATTGACGGTTCTTCGCGACCTCAAACATGACCTTTTTCCTAGGCTGTGCTCAACCTCTTTATCTTGCCTCTTCGAACCAAGGCACATACCCCCAAGCAATCACCAGGCCGAATCTTCACGAAGAAGCCTCAGAATCCTTCAAAAGTCTACAATTCTTGTTGTCGCCTTCAACGCAGCGCTCAATTTTAGAGTTATTCCTCTGCTAAACTTGCTCTACGGCGGTATTTTTGCCGAAATTCGTTACTGCGGACCAACCAGGAGGCATTTCTTAGCTACCGAAATCCAAAATTCTCTAAAACCATTTATTGCTGATTCAGATAAATTGTCAAATTTAACAACTTATTTTGCTAACCGCTACATAAACTACCGTATCAGACCCAAGCGAGAACTGCTTTCTCGTGTCGGCGAAGCGTCATACTTTTGTGTCAACAAGGCCGTAGAAAGCTCTCAACTAGACGGTTCGTCGATAAGCGGCGTGTTCTTCCTGCAAGACGACGCTCTTCTCAGCTACTGGAAGTTTATTTTCGATCCGCTCAACTTTGACCTCTCGTCAAGTTATTCCTTACCTTTTTACGGTGAAATGTACGATATTTTAACGCTGAAGAGATGCGACCAGACAGGCGAAACGGTGAACGAGTCTTGGAAAAAATTTAACGCCGAATGCGCGTCTAAAAGTACTCGCAAATTTTACTGGACAAAGGTTTATCAAGATTCAACAAAGGCGTTCTTCGCCGAAATTGATCAAGCACCAGTTGGAAAACCTCACTTCAACTGTACCGGTAAAATTGCACTACGTGCTGGCGGAGTAAACCGCGCGTTTGGTGGATGGTCGGATATGTTTTACGTGGCTAAACGAGATTTGCGCCTTGTCATGGAAATGTTTCAACTCGCGGCGAGAAATCGTGTCTTTCAAGAGATTGCGGTGCCAACTACGTTCGCCTGCTTGGACAAGGCGCGAACGATCGACCGCACGACTTCATTTTCAACGGGTCTGCCTAAAGGCATGGGACCCTGGGATTTATTTGACGCCTCAAGGCCTTTGTTCCATCCATTCAAGCTGTCATCTCTGGTACCTCTTCAATCACAGAGTGATGGGCTAACAGGCCGCTCTACTTCAAAGATTATGAACGAAACTTGCTTATTTTGTATGCTGACAAATTATTCATCTGAAATTGATAGTAGCGGGAATATTATTTATTAAAGTCGACTTTTTCGAAAGCTGTGTTTTATAATCCACGAAAAGGCAGCACATTTAGCAGATTCTCTATATTATTTCATCATTAAATAATAATTCATTTTTGCTGTTGAATCGTCCGCGTGGAATACGGTATATACATGCAGCTAGTGTATACGTTGTTAGCCTTTGAATGAATATACTAAGTATATATAGGCACTAATACTATGTAGTCACCGTCTACATAGCGTTTACGTTTAGCAGCCCAGTATTGTTTCATTTCAAGACAACACTGGCAAAGTTAATAGAAAAATGTTTAAAGCAGTTTTCGTTTTCGTTGTGCTTATAGCGCAGGCTTCCAAAATGTCTGCTTCTGAAAATGTCTGTTCGACTCCCGATTGTGTCATCACATCGGCAGCTCTTCTCTCGGCGATGGATCCTACAGTCGACCCGTGTTCAGATTTCCACTCGTACGCCTGCGGTAACTATGTTAGAGATGTAGACATTCCAGCCAGCAAAGGTGCATGGTCTCCTTTCTATATTGCTGAACTCGAGATGAAGAGACAAATGTTATCTTTGATTAAGCCATCGGCTAGCTGGGCAATTCCAGCAGAGCTGCGAGCAGTCCGACAAATGATAGCCCGTTTTTACGATTCTTGCATGGACGAAAAACGTATCACCCAAAAAAGTGTGGAGAATGCGAAGGAAATTTTTCGCCAAATGGGGGGAGTGTTTGTTGGCGAAAATGATACAGTACCTTCTGATTGGCTCCTAAACTCGGCAATACGCAATACGCAGATCAGGTTCAAGGGCCATGGATTGTTTTATGCATCGGTGTTTTCCCAGTCAGGCCGTCAAATGATTATGCTACAGCCATCTGGTTCAAGGGATTTTAATATAGAAAACAATGAAACCACTAAGGACGATGGATTAGAATGGCAGTTGACTGTTGCCACAGCTATGGGAATAGAACCTACAAATCTTGGCAAAGAAGCGTTTCAAGACGTATCAAGATTTCTATCGCGTCTAAAATCTATCTATCCCACTCGAGCGGAGTTGCGAGACGTGCGAACGTTTACTGTTGTGGTGAATGTGACTTGGCTTCAGGAAAACTGCGATTTCTTGAACTGGACAACATTTTTCAACGATTACACATCCAGT
>QZWR01000359.1:0-17146 GCA_004114325.1 Zoophagus insidians | reverse complement strand
TTCAAATAATAATTATTTTTGTAATAATTATTTGGGACAAGTCTTGGTCACATGATTCATGTCATGGCTAATAATGTAGCACATGAAATAACCGAGTTGCTTTGTTTCGCATATTCCATGAATTGTTTGTGTTATTTCATTGACTTGTTTTGTTGTAACGCTTGGGCATAGCTCGTTTTAGCCCTGGGATTGGCCACAGGGACCGTGTTGTCCGGTGGGGGGTCCAGGATCGACTGTGTGGCCTTCTATGGTGTCACGGGAAAGAGTGTGTGACATTAACAAATTAATTCTAAATCATTACACTCTCCTCTCTTTGCTTTTACGTAAGGTCAGGACTCGCTCCTGATATGTTTGACCAATCAGAAAATTACTACACGTCACTACCTACGTCACGCACCATTGTCCCATCCAAGTTCCAGATTTTCGCTGTCAGAGACCGAGGATAATATCTGGAAACAAATATTTAGGAAAATCGAAAATTAAAAAATTTCGCTCGAGTTCTTTAGATCATATGACCAAGGAGGTCGTTATTCTCCTTCCTTATTTGTTTTTTTTTACCATTTCCTCACTCTTTCCTGCCCCTTTCTTGGTATGTTTAACAGCCATTTAAATTGGATATTGGCCCTTTTTAGTGGTCTATTGGTATTGATTTATATCTGTCAAAACAACTTTTCAACTCCCAACACTTGTCAAAACACCAAAATTAACCATGCGTTTTTCTTTCCCGGAGTACAATTCCAAACTTCTTCCTCTACGATTATCACAATTGAAGAATTCCTAGGGCAAGGTCAAGATGGCCAAGTCTGGAGGGTTACCCAAAAACAATGCACCAATGCGCAAAAGTGCAAGTCAATCAAGCTGGCCCTGAAATGTAGAACTTGTAAAGAATCCCTAAAGGCCGAGTTGGTCAAGCTGAAGAGAGGCCGTGGGAAACAAGTAATTAGAGCCTTTGAGGAGGTTTCCCTAATACCCGGGGAATATTGTTTCACCATGGAACTGGGAACACCACTCACTGAAACGAACGATTTTCATAGCTTAAAACACCGTTACCAGCAATTGTTGAAGGGATTAGCGTTGTTGCATGAACGAGGTATTGCGCACGGTGACGTAGCTGAACGAAACATTGTCCACACCAATACGGCGAAATGGATCGACTTTTCCTCTGCTAGACAGTTTCACACGGCTTCCAAGGAGGGAAGAGAAGCATGGGCATTGGATATCCAGCGATTTGGGATGCTTCTAAAAGCAGTCTTTCTCAAAGTCCCTTGTAATGCACTTCGTCCTTGTTGGGAATGGAAAGCAGCCGAGTTGGTTGAAAGAATGCGAAAGATTTCCTCGAGCGAGGTGAATCAAAACACTGCTGGTCAGTTTTTGAAGGATTCTTGGTGGTTTTTAAAGAAAAGTGAATTCCAAGGAAATGTGCGAATGAGCAAAGAACTTTGTTTAACTCCCCTACCTTTGCAGAGTCGCCCTTATTGGACGGCTGCTACGGAGGAGGCCGCCAAGAATGCAGGAGCTACGGATTATGGTGTTACGTCCTGACAAACTCACGCCAACATTGCTAACAATGATGACAACACTGCCAACAACACTTGCAACAAAAATAACAGTGAAATGGAAGAATAAATATCTTCTTTCTTTACCAACATTATTGAGTTATAAATAAATGAGTGATCACAGCCAACGTTTACTCGACTATTTACAAAAGTTTGAACAGGTAAAGTTTTTTTGTAGGAAGAGAGTCCACAATGCGCAGAGAGAGATAGGGAGTTGCTGATAAAGTCTTGAATGATGCCTTTCCTGAATGGACAGGGGAACAATTAATAGCCGCGATTAATGCCCTTTCCGAGTCGAATCAGATAGAACTTTTACTAGCAGCGGCTGGGACAGAAGGACAAGCGCCTCAACTAGTCTATCGCGCTGTGCAGGTTAGTGAAGTAACCAAACAGCAACAAATGACTGGAGAAGAACGAGTTATTTATCAGTATATCCGTGCTAGTGGAAATGAGGGATTATGGACCAAGCTAATCAAACAAAAGACAGGTTTGCATGCCTTGGTGGTGCAAAGATGCTTGAAACAGCTGGAACATCGAGGATTGATCAAGTCGGTCAAGTCCATTCAAGTACTCCTTCTTATCACCCTGACTACTGACTGGGGGGAGGTAGAATCCTACCAGAAAACTGTATATGCTTACCGAATACCAGCCCTCGGTTGAAGTAACCGGTGGACCTTGGTATACGGATCAAGAATTGGACCAAGATTTTGTAGAAACCATCCTTCAACACTGTCTTCGATATATTCAATCCAGGGTAATTAATTATTAATTATTATTGTATATTCAAACAAATATAGAGTTTTCCTAAAAGTATTAATAGTAATTCCCTTGATAAGACGCTGTACAGTTCCAGTTATGTGGGTTATCCCTCAGCCATAGATGTCAAGAATTACATTACTCGATCCAGCATTGCCAATGTGGAACTTGGCTTGGAAAACATCAATACTTTGCTCAAAGTGTTGGAATTTGATGGAAAGATTGAGCGAATAACCAGCGATTTAACCAAGCAAGATCTAAAAATGGCCATTGATTCTGACTCTGACTCGGGAGATGATGAAGAGAGCTGGGTGTTTAAAGCTTTACCGACTTCTTTTACTACTGCTCCTTCTACTGCTTCTACCTCAACAATTACAGCGTTTGCTTGGACAGATACTCCTTGTGGTCATTGTCCTGTAATAATTCGGCAAAGTACTAACCAACAGCGGGGTAGATGTTTGACTTTTGCTCAGAAGAGGGGCCCATTTCTCCCAATTCATGCGAATATTATAAGCGCTGGTTGAAATAGCAAACGGGGGTCTGCTGAAAAATAATCCATTTTATTTTTTCTTTCCTTAATAATTTTCCTCTCTCTTTCTCTCTCGCTCCTTTTCTTAATTTCTCACCATTTATTAATTAATCTTCTTTAGCTCTCTACCTTACTAAGCAAGAATCATGTTTTATCTTGTTCTGATCCTTTTTGTTATTAGCTCTAGTGTATACTCACACACGATCATGTATCCAGAGATTGATCCCCATCCTCCCGCTTGGAAGATAATCCTTGGCAACACTCTACACAAGTTTATTGACTTTGAACCAGTCGACTTTTACGATTACGAGGATGACTTTTACGAAGAGGAAGATGAGGGAATGTACGATGAGGATGGTGAAGAATTGGCCCCATTCCAAAGCAGTGTTAATCTGCATATCCATGACCCTTTGGATGAAATGATAAGAAACCCAGTCAGACAACAACATTTTTATTAGCCTCCTCTGCCTCGCTTTCTTCTCTTTAAGCACGCAAAGGAACAAGGAATGTGTAAATAAAATCTTTTCTCATTCACAATATTCCTCCTGGTGTACAAACAAATGGGGACCACTTTTAAATCCACGTGTGTGATTTTTCACCTCTCCTTTCTCTCCACCACTGAACAGTTTTTGTTGTTAATATGTTGTATTCAACGCTTTTTACTTTAATGCTCTCCTTCTTGGTTCTCTTTCCTATTCTCTCCCTAGGTCCTCAACTTCTCGGTGCTCATGTGGCCTTTTACTATAAGCCTGGTTCGGAATTCGAATTGTTTACTCGTGATCCCACCCCCGATGATGATGATGATATTGTTGAACCATTTCAGAATAGTGTCAATCTAAATATTCCTGATCCACTTGGAGATGCTTAATATATGTTTTCCTAATTTTAATTTTCAACATCCTCTTATGTCTTCTTGTTTAACAAAAAAATGACACCAAGCATCATGAAAAACAATTAATGTATTTGCACGTAAAATGTGCTTCAGCCCGGGTTCGAACCGGGGGCCTCCCGTGTGTGAGACGGGTGTGATAACCAACTACACCACCAAAGCTTATCCGTTGTGATAATTTATTTAATAATAATACATGGTCACTTCTTCCATTCAAAAAAATCAGATTAGATCAAGTTAACTGGACTTTATGCCCAGTTATTTCATTAGCTCACCTTTATGGCGGTGAAAGCTTCACAAGATCCATTCATCATATTTAGCATAAAAAACTCAGGATTAAGAAAAAAAGTTACATCACATCTGTTGCAAATAAGAAGGAGGGGTTTGGAGGGAAGAGCTAGTGGGAGGGGGGAGGAAGGTTAAGGAAGAGTATGGTTCTTTGGTGTATAAAGCAATATCCATGATTGTTTGGGAATCTAGTAACAAACAATCACTCGTTTGGTTGCTTTGTAGATGATCGCCTTCAAGATTTGTAGATTACTCTACTACTTTAAATCTCCAAGGAATCAACCATGCATTGATATCTCTTTAACCTTACCGAATCCTACCATATCTATAAAAGAACTCGCAGTTGCATAGGAAAAGAGTAAACCTATCCCTCTTCCTTGACCATTCCTCACCTCCCTCCTCCTTCTCTTCGGAAAAAACCTCCTCCTCCTAACAAAGATCAAACCTTTTACTAAATCATCATTGTAACAAATGTGGGCTTTAAAAAACCAAGTCCAAGTCTAAGGGGTAGAGACAACGACTACTCTCTAGAAGGCCACAGGTAATCCCGGTGCTTGATGGAATGAACCACTTTTCTCCTGAGCCTAGAACAGGACCAGGATAGAAGCAGCGTACAAACCACACCGAGAAACCGATATTCTTTCACCTCTTTAACAAATAGCTAGGCATGAGGAGTAACTTAGCGTTCTGACTCGAGGTGATAAGGAAAAAAATCAGTGATGGGATTAATTTTCAGCCTTTAAATATCGCCAAAATAATTCATCAAAATTGTGCTTTTTTTTCGTTGCTTTTTTCGCCCTCTCAACTGTGTCAAATGTCTTCTTTTGAAGAAGAACTGGACTTGGTTCAGGTATTTCCACCTTTCATAACAGGATCGCCACTCACTGGCGTAGACACTCTCGGCTCGGATTGACGCCCAGGATCGTTTCGTGGGGTAAGCAATTTCAGTTAGTGCAAAAAAGGCTAAACTCGAGGTGTTGTATCTCGCCACTCCATGGGGAAAATAATAACCAATCGACAAGCAAAGATTCCCCTACTGGTGTCCCCTCCCCTCCTACTAACCTCCTCGCTCTAAAAGTAGACCATTTCTCAGACCCTCGGCGTCCCTCCAGTTCTAGCCATCGTCAGCATACTTTTGCGCAAAAGTCCAACAGACCCACTTCTAACTTTGAGAAAGAGACCCGATCAGAGTCTAGTTTTCATCCTCGCAAAAGAGAAAGAAGTAGAGATCGTGAATACCCAACTTCGCATAGAGGTGGTGGTGGTGGTTTAGCAAGTGGAGAAAGAGATGTGCCCAAAGAAAGAGTTTCAGTCACAGTTGAATATGAACATAGAATGAGAAACAAATCAGGAAAGAGAGGGGTAATTTATCGGCTAAATAATTGATGAGTGCAGAAGAAGTCTGAACGAAAAGGACGTGAAGATTTGGACGCTGAAGATGATGAAGAAGAAGGAACAGGAGGAGAAAAGAAGAAGAAGAAAAAAAAGAAGAAGAAACTTCCCTATGAAGAATTTGGCCAATTTGGAGTATTTGGCGTACTAAAGGAACACGAGTAATGTCACCTTTTAAGGCTAAAAAGCAAGTATATTTCGTAAGGAAGCAGAATTTCAAGCATGGTTAATGGATGTCAAGCGGATAATGCCAGACACCGTCAGTCCCTACCACATGAAGCAACACTATGTCTCTTTCATGGAAGGTACGCTTTAATACTTGGCTTACCCTCGTTAGACTACAATACTGCGACTTTTCCCTCGAAAAAGTATTACAATCTGGAGGTTTGGGAAGCCTTGCAGCATAAAGAAACGATCAGTGCCAATAGAAAGGATGGTCAGGTTGACCTAAAAAGAGATGAAGAAGAGCTAAGGTACTTTTTCCCCCTCTACAACATCCCTTAATGTGGTGTGCAACATAGGCTAAGATCTGCTCAACAACGTCAAGCTATAAAAATGGCTGGTCGGGCTAGTAATGTACCTGCCTTACGTGTGGAAGACGTCATTGAGCTACGACGCGTTCAACAAGAACGTGTGGCTGCAGAGAAGCTGAGAAAGATGGGATATCAGCCAAAAGAAGGAATGGGCGTGCGATATGAACCATAATAATAATACGCCCGTTTTTATTATTCCGTCTTGGTGTAAGCTGTCGTTTTGGACTTTCTTAAGCTCTTGGCCCGACAATGAGCATCAGGAACCATCGTGAAATATCTCTCCATGGCATCACGAAAGCGTTTTTTGTATTGTCCTGGTGTAACTATGGTGGGTTCCTTTCCACCTCCGCCCAACAATCCACTTTCTTTTACCCAGGATTCCAGCTTTTTATCCCAAGTATAAGTCCTTATATAATCTAGTAAACACATTGAGACACCAATATGAGACACTAGAGTGGTTACCGACAATTCCAATTACCAGTTGTTTACGTTCTTCGTCAATCCCAACCAACAGTGAATAATCCATTACATTTGACTTGGCCAAGAACAAGGTGTCATTATGAACAGTATTCCTTAATAACACTTTACATTGCTCTCTTATAAAAATGGGTGAATCATAAATGACTACCCATGGAGTAGTTAGTCGCCATTATTAAGCAATCAAACTTTGCATCAAATTCTCATCCATCAACACTTCCATCTGTTTTCCCGTTGAAGGGACATGTCGATTCCTAGTTGATCCCTTCAAATCATAAATCTATCTCCATTCGTCATTTTCACTAAAAGGAAGGTGGTTACTCGAGATATTTTTCGGCCATAAAATAGATTCTCCATAACAAACACGTCCAATCGTTGTTGTTTACCCGTGACTGAATTCTTATAACCAATTCGATAAAACCCAAATATCTTGGTCAAGGCCGTAGGAAGCTATATCGGGGTTATTTTAGGTTTGAAAAAAAGGGAAAGTTACATCATGAAAAAAGGCTTGTGACATGTACTCGAAATAAGCAGGTGCGGTTTTTAAAAATGCCTCCATTTCAGGCCTAGACATTTGTTTAATGACAAATCGATCATCTAAATCCCCCCAACATGGTTAACTTCTTCCTCTCCTTTCAAACAAAATAGTTATTACCTTTGGATTTCATAAAGACTGATCCAGATTTCCCACCTCGGGCATTCCAAGTCATACAGCGGGACAAGGAATCTATAAAGGTATGCTGACAGCCACAATTTCTACGTAGGGCGTCAAACTGAACTGCGAAAAAGATTTTGCAAAAGAATTTCGTAGATCCATCCGTTGATTCTTTCCCCCGCCCCCACAGATAAATTAAAAGTTTTAGGAAAGAGATACGATATTTGAAATGACTTTCAGCAGAACTCAACATGGTTTCTTCAATATCTGGCGCAAATGAACTCTTTGAATACTCGATTTTGTTATTTGTATCAACGATCAACGTTTGAGATTCTTGCATTTGTGCTAGTTTTTTTCGATAATACTCTGTTCTAAATACCTGTAAACCCTTATCTTCAAAAGGTATTACGATAAAGTGAAGGCAATAATAGAGGTAGGCTCTTCCTCGCGAATGCTAATCAAGGAATCCGGGTAAAAATGTTCAGTAGGCGGACTAAGGGCAGAAAAGATGTGAGTAATTATAGAAAAAATACATGGGATAATCCAAGGGTTGGAAATAAGCCGAAGAACTAAACCAAAAACTCGCAATGGTTTTAACAAAGTTATACGGATTATCTCCCAGCATATCCAAGGCATTATCCGGTAAGAGGACGGATTTATGAGGATTTAAAAGATCCACACTTAGCTCGCCCCCCACTTTATTTGATTCGGTTAAAGAAGGAAGGTCCAAGATTTGAAAATTCTTCATTATCGAGTCCAAAAGATATGGCTGATCCTGGTCAGTCGCATCTGGAGTGGCTAAAGAAGAAGAATTTGGTTCGGTATAGGCTGCTTTGGAAAAGGTCGAAACATCCACATCTTCTTCATCTGAATCTCCTTTTGTGGCATCTTGGGTACTAGCGTAAACCTGTATGGTAGAAAGTGAAACTCTTCTTGGCCGTGAGGTGGCTATTTTTTGCGTTCTTCTGCTTTGGCGTGGCTTGGTAGGAACTTCCAATGGAGCAACACCTACTGAATTGTTTCTCGAACTAGCCTTGGTCCTCGGTGGTGAAGCGGCAGTGGATTCCAAGTCTGATTCTTTCAATATACTCTTCAGCATTGCCGTGGGAGCATCGCCCAAACTACTACCTCCTCCTCCCGCTTTGTGCTCCAATAAATCATTGCTGGTGGAATCATCAAATAAGGAAGAACTATTAGAAAGCTTTTCCGTAGTTCTCGCCATGGCCAGATGCGAGGGATATTGATGCGAATCAGGAGGAGACTTGGTATTATCCGCCGAGTCGCCAAGATCACTACTCTTGATAAAATCATCGCGTTCATGAAATAATTTTCGCAATTGTGTAGTGGTTAGTCGTTTCAAGTCTCGTTCAGGCTGCGGAACATACAAACTGGCAAACATTTCAAAAGCGGAATCCCATTGTGAGCTTCGTTTATGAAGCTGGAATCTAATGGCTGTCAATACCAGCACATCGACATCTGATGTACGATCCAATAATTGTTGCAGGTTGAAAAGTAGTTGCGCCTTTTCATTTTGACATTTTCTCAATAGCTTCATTAGGTCAAGTTCGGCTTGATCCGCTTTTCCTGGCACAACCACGTCATAGTTGAAACTGTTGATTCGTTCGACGATGGAGTCATAAAACTTGGCCGCAGCCAGCCTTATCTCATCTGCATCGTTTTTCCGCCAAGATATCATGACATTGGTGTCATATCGCATGGTAGCTAGGGGTGGCATCACCTCCCATAACTTGATGTCATGCTGCTCAATACGCACGGCTAGGTTATGCAGGCCAAAATATCGAATCTTTTGTCTAGGATCAACATGGGCACAAACGTCTGGTCTACTACGAACTCGCTCACCATAAAAAGAAAGCTCAAAGAATTTAGCCACACTGTATTTCCATGTTTCTTCCGAGACTGGAACCACCGGGGAAATGCGTCCACACTCCTTACAAGAACTCCATCCCAATAGGACATGCTCTAATCCTGGAACTGGCGTGGCGACTTGATCAATATAAACTCGCATTTGTTGGTGTCCATGGATGTAGCTACGATAATGCATAGCCATGGGACGATCACAATTCTTAACCTCACAACGATGTGACGCGCGTAACATTACATCCTCTAGGTATTGCCCCAGCGTCATATCTGATTCGCGATAATACTCAAGTCCAATGATTTCCATTGGGTTACAGGCAGACCCATTAACAATGCAGCGAACCTCATACACCACGAATAAACGCTGATAATCCAAAGGACTGACTGAACCGCCCCGCTCTATCAAGAAACGTTTTGCTGCCTTGGCCTTATAATAGTAATCGTTCAAATAATTGCTATAAACATTGATCAAATTGAGCTCTTGTTCACTGGCAGGTTCGCTAAATAAAGCCTTACCACCATTATCTCGTTCCAATGAACAAGGAGATCCTATCGGTGCCTCGCATAGCTTGGGAAAGTAAAGGTCTGGACGCTCTTGACGCAAGACCTTCAAGTTGATACACAGGGTACTAATGCATTGTAAAACAAAGGGAGCCGGTAATCTAACTCCAGGCGAGAGTGAAAGAATGGTATTCTCATAAATGGCCTGAACGCCAAAGAATTCTTTAAAACCCTGCTCCTCATCTTCACAATCTTCCAGATCAGCAACGTTGGGATTGGAGGAGGAGGATTTGTTCCTATAAACATCAAAAAACTGATCTTTGATCAACATGGTTTCCAGGCGAAGATGGTAAGCAGCAAAGACCATGAAATCAACGACCTTCTTAACCTTGCGTAAATCATTATCCAAACCACGCAAAACTATGGTACAACCCAATTCGGGAGGACATTCATCAAAAAAGAGTAAAGTCTTGTGCCCATTAATCAACCTTTGATCTACAAAGGATTTGACATGAAAGGCTCCACAAGTGCCGGCTCGAGGTTCCAGGGCAAGCTTATCCACCGAGGTAATAATGTCAGCCCGGGTACATCTAGCAATGGCAGCAATGACACTAGGCTTGACATTGGCAGCAACGGCGACATTAGCTTTTAACAAAAAATCCAAGGCAATTCTCGCGACTGATTTCTCAACCAGCACCAAAGACGGTCTAAGCGCGACAATCCTAGCAACCAAATTTCTCAAATATTCCTTTTCTTGAGCTATCAGGGGCTCAAGGGATAAAAATTGCCCCTCCACTCGTTCATACTCAAGGGCAAATTTCAAGACCAAGATTCGAGGTTTCACCATTTCTCGCAACATTTGCTTATGCGCCAGGTTTTTCGTACAAACTACGCCACGAATATATTGACTTTGCGATGGTTTGCCCCCAGGAATCCGCTTGATCTTGACATAGCTACGAATGTCGATCTCATCACCAGCTCTTACGTCTGGGCATAGAAAAGTGCTGGCTTTTTGCAGCAAGGATAGAAGCATAGTTTCCCATTCATATTGCTGACATACGTCCTGATCTTGAAGCATTTGTCGAAGCAAATCTCGCAAATGATCCATCATCGCCGCACCCATTTGTGCTGCGGGCAAAAGGGAAATGGTCCTTCGATGCTTACCACGCTTGCTAATAACCATTTCTGAGCTGAATAAAATGCCGCTACTACTGCTGGAAGAGGCTACTTCATGGTTGTTGGGATTATGACCGGTTGAATCGTCAATTCCCAGGCTACGACGGCGCAAAGATTGATACATTTCTCCACCGTCAGAAAGACTTTGTTTCATATTACTATCTTCCACAACAGGCTGAACCTTTAGCAGGACACTTGAGGAAGTTGCGGCTGAAACTAATGGTTGAATCCCTCTATTACCTGAAACGGGAGGTTTTTTGATGCCACCCCCAGTACTACTGCTATGTAAACCACGCCTTGACTTTCTCTAAGCCCTCCGTGTGAGAAGGGAGGAAGGAAGGAGGTAGAATTACCAATATTCCAAGAGAAACTTCATCATCTTCATCCGACGAAGATTCCATCAATGGAGCAGTATCATTTTCCATCATTTCGGCCATTCTAGCAAAAGCCGGCATTTTGGGATCACTACTATGACGATCATCCAAATTAACGTCGCTTCTGAAGGGAGCTCTCAAGGAATGAGCCACTATTACGGGGACAGGAGTTCCACTTCGAGTAGAAGCACGTTCCATCAAACTCCCGGGCAAGGGAGATCCAGGAGGCAAGACTGAAGCAGCAGCACCGATTTTTGCAGCATCCGTCATTGGAAGAGAAGGAGCAGAAGAGGGCGATGGCTCAACCGTTTCTGGGCCAAAATCCTCGGAAGAATCAATATCCGACTCGGAAGCTGGATTTTCTTCCATGATTCGATGACAATAATTGCAAACCCTTAAAAAGCCAGCAAGGTTGAATCTTTCACCGGAAATCTGCACATGAGCACAAGAAGCACAGAAAATCTGTCCTTTCCAAAACATCATTAGAACGGTAGAAGAGGTTACCACATATTCTGCAATGGTGCTTTCGTTTAAAGGTAGAAAAGGAAGTTTTGCACTCGTAGCACTCTCTGCAGTTCTCGTCTTTCATCCAGTACTCCTTGCTAATCCCTTCTCCCCTAAGCCTCCTCAACACTTTACTAACAGATTCGCCTCGAATATTGAAGGTGGGTGATTCAATATTGCTATTGTTCAAAGAAATGGCAGCCAAGGGAGGGGCATTTTTCTTGACCTCCAAGTTCAGTAAAATCTTGGCATCATCTTCTTCTCCCTCCCCGCCTTCAAGCTCATCCTCCTCTTCTTCCTCCATTTGTTCTTCCACCACACTAAGAGCAGAGGAGCCAGCACCAGGAGTATGATCCATGGGTGGTGGTGCCAAGGTAGCCTTGATGGAGGAAAGTCCGGGAATTCCTTGGTTCCAAATATTCCAACCTCCGCTGGGAATTGCAAATTCCCCCGGTAAACCAAGAGTTGGAGATTTCAATTCGGTTGCAAAAGCCAATTCCGCAAAACTAGTGATTTTCTGATCATTCTCTAGGGCCAAGAGGTTGACGGGCCTACGGCCAAGAGCCTTGAAATCGGGATCGACTTGAGAAGAAGCTTCACCATCGGGCAATCCGTCATCTTGAAGCAACTCACCACCACCATCTTCAGCTGGATGAGTGACGATGATGGGGATTTCTCCACCCTCGGATGGACCAGACACACTGCTCCGAACTCTATCGAAAATCCAACCAAGATAGGAGGAAGGTTGCCGATCATTTTCCACAAACGGTGCTTTCAACTCATTAAAAGATACCAAAGTGGTGGTGGGAGAATTATCCATTTGTTTTGAAAGTCACATGCACATGAAAAAAAGCATTTCCTGTATTACTACTACATGATTTGTGACTGTTTGATATAACGGGTGTAATTGACTGGATGTGATTAAACGAGAGAGTTAATGACGACCTCTTCTTCGATGGTGATAATCCATATCGGCTTCTGCAGAACTTCTCTTCCTACTACGTACACCCCGCACATAACACACAAACGTACAAATTATATAAGCAACAGCGGGTAAAATATTACCTGTCTCTGTCTCCTCTACGATCATGTCGTTTGTCATAATCCCGATCCCTATCAGTGCTAATCGGAGCACCGGAAGATTTAACCTCGGTCTTTTCATCTCGTTCTCGAACTCGCTTTTACCTGGATTAGTCGGTAGAGCCAAGGGGAATTACCTCTTCGCGATCTTTACGACCAATATCTCCCCGATGAGAACGATCAATTGGTTTTTCCTGTCGTGAGGTGCCTTGAATGGAAGGAGACCGTCTTTCTGTAGATCTTAAAGGAGAGGGTTTATCTCGATCATGATAACGTGAGAGTGTAGATCTTTTTCCTCCTCCTCCTCCTCTTTCCACCGAACCACCACCACCACCACTACCAGAAGCAGTGTCATCTTGCGTTCGATGTCGATGTGTAGATGGTGAGGCTCTGTTGGTGTCCTTGTCTGGACCAGCACGGGGACCAGTAGGAACGTTCAATAGAGGAGAACTTGGACGTGGTTTTGACCCAGACTGAGATCCCGCAGGACCACCTACTCTTCCTAGTAAGAAACGGGTATTTGTTGATAGACAAACCAGTAGTTCCACCCCCAGCTCCACTTCCTCCATTACCACCGCCACCAATATTACGCATGGCCATGAAATTCGCCGCTGCTGCTGCCGCTGCTGCAGGATTGGACAGGCCCATAAAGAAGGGAGGAAACCCAGCAGCTGCAGCCATAGAAGGATCCTACGTTACAGAGTAAGTTTATAGTTGAAACAAGGAAGAATAAACAGAAAACATGTTCATCGATAAAGCCGCGGCTGCAGCAGCATTATAATCTCCCATTCCACTATTTTCACGTCCATTTGTAGACTTTGTCCCACTAATCCCCCCCATTGAATTGGTATAAAAATAATGGAATTACAATGTAGAATGATCAGTTTGATCTGAATCTTCAACATTGCGAGAATGTTTTCCCCCACCACCACCACCACCACCTACGCCGCTAGAACTACCACGCAATAGCGGTAAAAAATGAGGATTCATTCCCATAGGTGGGATATTGAGACCCGCGGCCGCCATGGAATCAGGATCAAACACCTAGATTAAAAGTATATAGAAGGAAAAGCGGATGTACATTCATTCTCGAGCGTAAATTACGCTCACTTCTTAGCTGATTCTGCCTTAAACAGTAAGCTCTCCAGGTATGTTCATCAAAGCCATAATTGAAATAATCCGTTAAATCAGCACCTGCGGATGCGTCAGTTATTAGTAGTAAGAATAACCTGGTTTTCGCCAGGGTCTTTCTTCCATGGTTTCCAGCTCCAACTCGTAAATAGGACGACCTTTGTAATCTGCCACAGCGTCTAAATCCACAGCTCTGGCATGCGTAGTAGATAAATCATCCATCATTTGTTCAATTGGCATTCCTAATTATCCTCATTAGTAAGAGCATGTAATAGCCAAAACCTTCAGTCTTCTGACTATTAGAAACAGTAAGTTTGGACTTTTCCAGGGCTTTATTGGCAGATGCATCAATGACAATTTCAATATCTTCCTCTTCTTCTCCTTCTTCCTCCTCTTCTTCATCGCCAACCTTTACAGTCATAGTATTTTCAGGCTGTTTATCCTATCAAGTTTGTTCATTCCAGTATAATTAGAAAGGGAGGATGAAACCATCATTTCGGTAACTTCCAAGGATGTATTGTTTATAGGTGCTATTACGATTGAACAAAATCTAACATGATCACAATAATTGTCAAACCTTCCAATTCCAAATCTGGCATCTCCTGCATCCCCGAGTGCGAGTGTGTGTGCGAGGGGAGTGGCTGCTCAGTCGTGGTGTTTGAATCACCAGGACCGGAGCCATCTCCACCGCCACCACCATAGAGAAAGGAGTCCAAATCATCTTCGTCCAAGTTCATTTCTTTTTTTCCTCCGCTTTTTCGTGCAGAGAATCAGGTGATCAGAGTATATGCATTATCAAGGCAATGCCACAAAAGATAACCCCAATGGATATAACAACACGCCCACAAGCAATTCACTACAGCGACCGCATCAACAACCAAGCAGGAGTGGGTATGAGAACATAGCAGGATGGACGAGGCTAGAGCAGGAAAGAGCTAGTTTAAGCCAGACTCAACAACAACGCTGGGAAGAACAAGAAGCAAGGTTTGCAAAGCTTAGAAAGAGCAGGTTTGAGCTGGAACAGGCGAAAAGAGACGTACAAAGATGGCAGGATCAGCTAGATTTGGTAAATCAGCAACTGGAACCGCTTTCCTACACGTGAATAATGTGGCTTAGGAACACGGTAGTTTGTTTTGGAGGTTTATTATGGTACCACTCTTTCTTAAATTCAGTAAAATTTATTTATACCTGGTGGAATTGTATCGGTGTGTTTGTTAAAGGAAATCTCCCTGGAGAATGAGTGCTACCAGAAAAGCCAATGCGAGAAAAAGGTTAAAGGCAGTGGATCAAGTAATCGAAGCCCTGTCCAGTTCTACAGTTACTTGTGGAAGTTTGGAACGGGTAAAACTGCTGCCAAAGGAAACAGAAATGAGCCCAAGAGAGAAATACTCGGTGTTTGCTAAGAATGATCCCAAAGGTGGAAGATTTAGAAAGTCATTGCACAAAGTTCCACATTACACCAAAATTCCTCTCAGTAGAACCACGCCAGAAGGATTTTAAGCTTTGGAGCAGCAGAAGACAGTGGTTGGAGAGGAAAAGGAAATAAAGGAAACTTCTATTTGGAAAAGGCCTATACACAACAGTTGCTTCTATGGGGGGAGGGGGGGAGATCTGTCTCTTCTTTGTCTATGTATACCGTACCTTCTATCTCTCGCACTACAAATGCCTCGCATTCACTCACTCTGTCTAGATTTCAGGGTCATCATCATCAGGAAGAGGAGAAGGAGAGGTGTCCAATCAACCACAGTAAAAACATCAAAAATATTTTTTAAAAAAGGTTAGGATTTTCGGTTAATATTTTGGAAAGAGATTGTTGATAAGGAGTGTGTGTGTGTGAGTGAGTGTATAAACAAACTAGCCTTTCGAAAGTACTCAAAAGAAACTAGCTTCTTGAACGTATTCATAATAATCTTTCAAGCTGGGAGGAGCGTAATAGTCATAACAATAAGAGGTAGTAGGAGAACTCTTGAAGGAAGTAGGAGAACCAGCTTTCAGGATTGGACTACTTTCCCCTTGACCTTGATAGTACTCTGCGACCGGGGTAAAAAGCGCAGGAGAGGTAGAGCGAGGAGTGCAGGGGGAAGGAGGTGGGGAACGCGTGGGGAGTCTTGGATGAGAAGCAAACGTACGATACAACATTTCGCCAAATAAACTACTACTAAAAACACGAGTTCTGCACACAAACACACAATAAATCACAAGACTGTAAAGAGAGAGTGTGTGGTAAGGTTATACGGTAAGAGATAAGATGATAAATATTCTTTCTTGAGCTTGGAGAGTGAGGACTATAAAGAGTCTTTTCAGAGATTGTTGAGCAGAGCTGTTAAAAAAAAGTGAGGTGAGAGACAGAGAGATAGTTTTCTCGTGACCACCTCCATACTTTGATAATTATTAACTTTCAACACATCTCATATCTTTGGATCGCAATGGCTTGATATCAGCTCCATTCGTTTGCTTTGTGTTAATTGTAGAGCTCCTATATTCTACCGTCTCATATTGTTGAGGAGATACTCTGAACCGACAGGCCAAGAGAGTTGATCATAAAGGTTTGTGTTTAAATCTGAAAAACTGGTCAAGCTGAAGAGAATCCCCAGAATTTGTTAGAGTTTATATTAACAAAACAAACTTGCTCCCTCACAATAAGATAGGTCCAGGGCGTTTGCCAAATCATATTGTAAACGTGAGGCTGCCATATCCTCCCATCTTGCAGCAAGCTCACTATTACAAAAAAGGGAACCCCGTCGCCGTGAGGCATTGGTGTGGGTGTCTAAGCACTCGTGGTGCAAGCTATTACTACTCATATTTAACCCTTCTACTCCTCCTGCCCAGCTGCCGCAAAGTAAGCAGCCAGTCTCTCCACTGCCGACCTCCCTCGTAGTGAACGCAGGTCTTCCATCAACGCCGCGGTAACTCGTAGGAAATCTGCATCATCCATGGAATATTTCCTCTTGTTGAGGACTACATCTACGCGTACCCCTAACAGGGATTAAGCCAAGCATAACACATCACCCGAATTACCAGTCAAATCGAGTAATAATCGGGTGATTCCTTTATCTATAAGAGTCGTGAAACCTTTTCTCATATTTCTGAACCAACTATCCGTATCTTCAACATTAAATGTTTGAATAATTAATACGCCGCAATCTCCTTGTTTAGGTTCGTTTAATATAAAAAAGGCAAATCCCGGCCCTACAGTAATAGGAATCATTCCATCAATAGTAGCTTTATAAGTGGTAGTATCACTTTGATTTTGTAACTGTTGATTCCGAGAACGTCTTTTAATGTTACTTACATGAGGTATTAATGACCCAGAGCTCCTTCTTTCTAAGGAGGTGGTTGAAGCTTTGACAACCCGTTTTAGAGGCTTAGCTTTGTTGCAGCGTATCAAATAAGGTGGGAAAAGAAAAGAGAGTGAACAATTTAATAG
>QZWR01000358.1:4713-17178 GCA_004114325.1 Zoophagus insidians | reverse complement strand
AGTAGTAGTAGTAGCAGTAGTAGTAGTAGCAGTAGTAGTAGTAGCAGTAGTAGTAGTGAGAGAGTGAGAGAGTGAGATTAATTTCAAGGGGGGGGGGATAATTTTTGATTCATTTAAAACCCTTTTCGATTGATAGTTTCTCCCATCCCCCCCTGTCCTCATCATGGTGTTTAATAAAGTATGTCTAATTAAGGAATTACTGAAAATGGAATATATTAACATCAGATATGACGGCTAATAAATATAATTAATACAAACAGGATATTTCTTGTAAAAAGGATCCCAAGACACCGCCTATAAATGGGGCAAACCAAGGAATCAAGAAATGATTGGTACTAAACACCTCTCCCCCATACACCATCCAGGTAAACAGCCTAGGCCCGACATCACGACAAGGATTCAAAGCATACCCGCCAAATCCCATACAAACAACAGCCACAGCAAATCCCACGCCTAAGGGGAGAAGATGAGGGGGAAGTTTAAAGGTGTTTTTGGGAGCTGCCAATGAAAAAATAATAAAGAAAAACTATTACTCCCTTGTTAACAACATCTGGTGGGCAAGGAGAAAGTACTTGCCATTGCTGAAGCGGTTATTTCACCCGCTAGTTCCGTCCAATTACTACGATTGACAAAAGCAGGTGGGACGTAAAATATCCCTGCTGTTGCGCCTTTCCCATTAACCGTCAATAAAGGATCTTTTCTTAATATTTCGCCCTTGAAATGCAGGAATATCAGGGCTGATGCTACAAATGACCCTGATAATTGGGCCAACATGTAGCCAGGAACCTTTCTCCAGGGGAATTTCCCCAATACCGCCAGAGCAAGAGTAAAGGCCGGATTCATATGTGCTCCCTACACTCCTTCACTCTTAGGAAAAGTCGCCCTTTGAAGTGAAACTACCGATATTCCTCCACCAATGTAAAAGCCAAAAGCAACTGCCAAGGCCCAATTCAACCATACCATCAAGTAACCATTAAAGGTATTACCAACCAACACCACTTGTGCTGTTAAACCAAGTCCCAAAGCCATAAACATAAAAGTACAAATAAACTCAGAAACATAGGCTCGATATTGTAACCGCTTTTGTTGGAAATAAAACCTTGGTGAAAAGTCCTCATCACTGCAGACACTCTCTTCCGTCCCCACCACCATGCCTTCCCACTTGTCCACTGCATCCCACTTGTCCACTGCATCCCACTTGTCCACTGCATCCCATTTATCCACTGCATCCCATTTATCCACTGCATCCCATTTATCCACTGCATCCCATTTATCCACTGCATCCCATTTATCCACTGCATCCCATTTATCCACTGCATCCCATTTATCCACTGCATCCCATTTTTCAGGAATTGATTTTTCTATTTCCAACAAAGATATACCCAAGTGTTGTTGTTATGGATGAATGATGGGTAATAATAAAGGTCAATGGGTCAGTTGTTGAATAAAAGTGGGGTGGGGGAAATTAAAGAATTTTTTTGCGGGGAAATGGGAAAAGGGAGAAATGTGGGGAAACCACATGGTCGTCGTCACCCGAATTCATCAATATTGCATCACTTTTGTGTTGCTACCAACTTTATTAATGTGGTGTGTGTGTTGCTAAGAGCGTGCGTGTATGTCAATTACTGTTTATAATCATGCAATTAAACCACCACCACCACCAACTCTATTGTTTGGTGAGAGAGGTTGTCACTATGGCTGCGATTTGGGGAGTAATTCTCAAGTGCAAAAACAATGGTAAACTGTTGTGGTTTATACAGGCGTATCTCTCTCAAGCCCAATGTTTTCCCGGTGTTAGAGAGAGAGATCACCTTTACATCAATAATTAAAGGATTATAAAAAGATGATACAACACGTGTTTCAAAAGAATGTGTTTTCACATTAAATTTCTTGGGCTTTAAAAAAACCTCCCCTCGCTCCAAACAATGAAGAAGCTCCCCACAATTACCATAATCCCCTGCCTCCTTAACCTAATCACCCACCCACCCACTCACCCACTCACTCACTCACTCACACTCGACATACACCCACTCACACTCGACATACACCCACTCACACTCGACCTACACCCACTCACACTCGACCTACATCAGTGATAGCAAGAGTATCATCATGAGTTTTCTCGAAGCAGATGAAAAGCTACAACTCGAACATACTCCTCCAAAATACGACTTGCTTGACCTGATCAAGGAAAAAAGAAGAGCATATAGGGAGTATTTAAGCGAGTTTGTCTGCACGTTCATCATAATGGTTTTGGGAATCGGTCTGGGAGCTCAACTGATGCTTTATCCAGGCCAAGATTATTACCTGGCGTTTTGGTTTAATTGGGCTTTTGCGGTTGCTCTGGGCTTTTACATTGGTGGTGGAATCTCCGTATGTTGGTTTTGTGTGTTGTCCCCCAAGTAACGGCGGTGAGTGTAGGGCGCACATATGAACCCGGCTTTTACTCTTGCTCTGGCGGTTTTGAAGAAATTCCCCTGGAGAAAGGTTCCTGGCTACATGTTGGCACAGACCCTGGGATCTTTCACCGCTTCTGCCCTGATATACCTGCACTTTGAGGCCGAAATCTTGAAAAAAGATCCCATGTTGACGGTTAATGAGAAGAACTCAACCGCAGGGATATTCTATGTCCCACCTGCTTTTCCTGGTCGGAACAACTGGTCGGAATTTGGGGGCGAAATAACCGCCACCGGAGTGGTAATTTCTACTTTTGTGTTGTCACCTGATGGGCGTTAGTTTTTCTTTATTGTTTTTTCGCTAACTTCTCCTGGAAATAACCTCAAACCGCCAATCCATCTTCTTCCTATTGCTGTGGGGATCTCGGTGGCTGTGGTTTGTATGGGTTTGGGAGGATATGCTCTGAATCCTTGTCGGGATCTGGGTCCCAGGCTATTTACCTGGTTGGTGTATGGTGGTGAGGCCTTTTCCACCAACAACTTTCACTTTGTCGTTCCTACTTTTGCTCCATTTCTGGGAGGTGCCTTGGGGGCAATGATGCAACAATTTCTATGCGTTTTTGATGATCATGACTAAGCATTTCTTTAAATTTGCTTGTAGTCTATTCAAAAATAAATTTCTTTTTTTCTCTCTCTTTCTCTTGTTGTTATGCCTGGAGGGGGACTTGGTGAATATGAACGATTACGCTTGGAAAATATCAAGAGAAATCAAGAGGTGCTGGCCTCTTTAAACCTAGCCTCCTCACCTCTTCCAACCACCTCCTCCAAGAAAACCACTACCACCAAGAAAACCACCACCACCAAGAAAAGAACCACTTCTCCAGTGGATGCAGAAGTTGGGGTTAGAAAATCTAGAAGGTTAAAGGGATTAGCTCCCTCCTCAACCCATGCTGGAAATATCAATGATGGAAATACCCATGATGGGAAGGAACCAAGTGGCGAGGATGAAAACCACTTGGAACAATCAACCAGGTTTAAAAGAAATCTGGCCAAATTTATGCAACTAGTTCCACCAGACCGAATAGTTTCTCCCTCCTCCACTACTACTGCTGCTACTGCTACAGAACTTACGGGAGAAACCACCGCTTTGGTCAAGAGGTTAAAAGGGTTGAAGCTATTGACCCCCCATGAACCAGCCATCAAGATTACCAAGCAACGTATCTACAGTGCGACATTTTACCCAGCCCTGGAGAAATTACTTGTTTGTACTGGTGATAAAGGTGGTCAGATTAGCTTTTGGGATGCCACTCTTTTAAACCCTGCCAAAGCTGACGATGACAGTGCAAAAGAAGGGGAAGAAGGAGAGGAAGGGGTGATTTTTGGCTATTCACCACATCGAGAGAGCGTATTTCACGTAGAATTCTCCCAGTTGATGCCGAATTTATTGTTTAGCGCTGGTTATGATAATCGCGTTTTGAGGCTGGATTTGAACCAACAAGCAGCTTCCTTTGATCTCCTCGCCAACTCTCCTCCCTCCGGCCAAGGCTTACTAAGCAGCATGACTCTGGTTCCTACTAACAAGGATTTGATATGGCTGGGCACTCATGAAGGTTGGTTGGGTCAGTTGGATCTGCGTATTGGTGATGGTGGTGGTGGGTATGTTCAAGAAGCGGAATTGTTGACCAATAAGATTGGCTCTATAATGGTTAACCCTCACAAGTCAAACGAGTTATTAGTCGCTTCTCGTGATCGCAATCTTTATCTCTTTGATGCTAGAAAACTTGAAAAAGAGCCAGTTTGGCAATACGCACATGAACGAAGTGTAACTGCTGCTTCTTGGGACAGCACTGGAGAACGAGTGATTAGTATTAGTCATGACAATTGGATTCGACTTTGGGCCCAAGGATTGGATACTACTACTCCTCCACTACATATTGCGCATAATAATCAAACTGGTCGTTGGTTAACCATGTTTCGACCAAAGTGGCATCCTACTCTACCCATCTTTGCCTGTGCCAATATGAACCGAATGGTTGAAGTGTTTTGTGGTAAATCGGGCCAAGTGTTGGGTGAATTGGATGGAGGATTAACAGCGGTTCCTGCCGTAGTAGCCTGGCATCCTTTGCGAGAAAATGTGATTTTGGGTGCCAATGCTAGTGGAAAAGTATCAATATGGTCTCCCTCTCCTCTATAGATTTCTTTTCTACCTAATGATTTTATTTACCTTGCACACAAAATAAGGAAAGAATTTAAAACTACTGCATATGTGCCATTATGTCGCCGCTTTCAGCCTCTTACTACAACCTTGCTTACCTGAACCTGAATGATGATCAACCCCCCTCTGAAAGCATTGGAGGAAAATCATTTGTTGAAGGAATCGAATTTTTCTCAAGTGTCGCGATTGATTTACGCCCCTTTGAAAACTTGCCCAAGGCAGCACAACGGGATATTTCTCGTATAAAAGATATGGAAGACAGACTATCTCAACAATAATTACTACCACTGCTGCCACTGCTGCCATGAGGATAATAGACTCAAATGGATTTTGATGTTCCAGCCAAATCTTGATTACACGCATTCTTTGCTTTAAAGTAATCCAGGCAAGTTGTACAAGGGTATTTTGGACAAAATGAACCCAGTAAATGATATAAAAATCGCCTTTTATTTCTAGGATTGAACAAAAATAGAGTTTTTTTTTCCTTGCTTGATTGATTTATTGATTGCCGTATTATTGTTGTTGTGGTTGCTGGTAAATAATTTCATAATTATTCCAGGATTTTTCTTTGGTAATTTCCCCTTTTAACTAATTCTGGACTTGATTCACCCCAAAAAAGTCTCTTTAATGTAAATCCAAGCACTCCTTCACCGGAAAACAATTTACGCTTTTTGTTGTTACCACCGGATAGAGTACCTCACAAATAATCTCTCGCATTTGATAAAGTGTTGAAGGAGGCTAAGTAGATAGTGGGAAGTTGGAGTGAGGATGCGCAAAAAGTAAGAATGGAGAGAACATTAATATTAACGAGCAAATAGATGTACTGCGCAAATCTTTATAAATTGATCCATAAAATTGTTACAAGTCTTTGCTGAAAAAAATATATCAAAATGGTTTGCATTGGTCCCCCCCCCGAAATGAAGAGGTGATTCCCGAATTTATTCTTCTCCCTTCTCCCCACTTGTAAAAAAAAATTATGATTATTATTTTCTTATTGCTTTTCTCTTTCGTTTCAACTCTTACTCTTCCTAGGCGGTTCAACTATAATTGTTTCAGCATGCAAGCAGAAGTATTTCCTATTAACAAAACAGCTCTTAATTATGGTAATCGAACCTATCAATTCCGGGGAAAAGGGTATGATGAACTTCAAGCCAATACTCCCAAATATTTACAAAAGATTAAGCAAACAGAGTTGGAATTGAAGCCAATTCCCGATGATCCTGAAGTTGCCTCGTTTGAATATCAGGTTTTCAAGAATATGATTCAATCCAGAACAGATCAACCCAACTTTGATGAATCTGCAGATGGCTTTAAAAACAGGATGAGATTGCTACGAGCAGTTTACTTTTATTCAGCCTGTATATATTCAACATTTAAATGATGAAAATCACCTATTAGGTATTTACATTACCAGAGTCGATGCACCAGAATTGCAAGAATGGGTTGGCTCTGAAGTTGTTGCTATCGATGGCTGGTATGCTGATTTTAGGATTGTCGACTATGGCAAAGTGCTAGGAAAAAGCCATTATATGCAAAGTAGATTTACTTTGGGGTATTCTAGACGTTTTTTTCAATCTCTTTCTCAAGATTTTAAGCTTGAAAGAGGATTTTACCTTAAACGCACAATGATTCCATATAGGAGTTATTTGGTATATTCTCTCAGAAAGCCCGGTGAGGAACTTATTTTTGAACTCAAGGTTGACTGGAGAGTATTCGAAATCCCTGTGTATCAAAATTCAATGACCAATACTCTTATTGGGATGCGCGCTGTGAAGCTAAGCCATGGAAAGCCTCAACTACCCCCTTTAAAAGGAGCTCGCCAGTGCAAAAGCTGCAAAAAAGAAGTGATGTTAATACTGGTTATAAGGCTACAATTGATGGAACAATTCCTATTGCTGTAGGACCAGGATTTGCCTTTTTTATATTTTATGATACAAAGTACAAGGATTACGGAGTATTGGTTATTCAAACATTTGACGTAAAAGATATGGATAGTTGGTTCACAAATATGAGGAAAGGTTTTATGGCGCTGATCGAAAAAGGAATCACGCGATTACTACTTGACTTGACTGGGAATTCGGGTGGCGTATTATCCTTGGCTTACACTTTATTGGGAGTACTTTCACCATCACCCATCTATCCGTTTCCAGCTACCGAATTCAGTTATGGAACCCGAGCGCTTATTACAGATAGTTTGAAACGGGTAGCAAACTGTACCAACGAGGCAAAAGTCAAAGTATCGCCGTTTAAAGTACAATCTTTTAGCAACTTGGAGACTAGAAGCGAATTTCCCAGTGGATATGTTTGGGGAGCTGAAAGTGAGATCAAGCCTAAACTTGTGAACGGATTTGTTTATGGATATTCCCAATTTAGCCTTTTTTTGATGGATAGATGTGAGATGAAAAGCACTTTCCTACTTGCGGATGTTAAGCCCAATTTTTCAACAATTATAGTAGTTTCTGATGGATTATGTGGATCTTCCTGCGCTATTGTCGCTGCTTATCTACAGCAGCATGGGAGTCCTGGAATTCTCATTTCACAAAACAACAAGGCCAATGTTTTACCCCCGAATTTATATTCCTTTGCTGGAGGCCAAGTAATTAATTTCGGTAATTTAAAGGATGTGGCAAAAAAGTCGACCTGTTTTGATATGATCCCTGATCTTCTTGAAAACGCAGAAATGACGATTACTTATCGAGCTATCTTCAACCTCCAAGACAAAAAAACTCCATTGGAATATTATGAAATGCCTGCCAACAAATCGTATGAGTACTCCTTGAGCTATGCAGACTCATATGCGGCAAGATGGAAGGATTTTTTCCCAACCGGAATGGATATTTTCAAACAAAGAGAATCCATTTCTCATGGCAATCTGGCCGGTGACCTATCAGAATGTGAAGGATCGGATATGTATTGTTGATATGATTTCAAGAATAGTCATCTGGAGGTCGTATACAGTGTTTTATCGACACCTTTGTTGGCATAAAAAATGTTTAATTTCTAATTTACACTTTACCTGTTAATTTTTTATCACCGGCGTTAATCTCTAATCACTACAATCTGTCATTCAGGCGATTAAAGCGCTGGTTGCACGTGATTTTTTTAGATCGGCCATTTCAAGCACTTGAAGAATACCAGATATCATAACTGGAGCGATTTTGATTATTAACTTGAATCATTTTTAATCCTTTCAAGGAGTTTTAAGACCAGCCATTTCCCCCTTTTTGGTCTCTTTTTTTTGGAGTCCAAGCGGTGGTGACATCAAGATCCTACACCAATGAATAAACTCAAAATTTCCTGCTCTTATCCTTTTATCATCATTTACAAGTCATCTAGGTAAAGTAATTCATTATTGGGAAAAGCAAAAGCCGGTTATATTCACTTGATAATTGTATTGAAGCAAGAGTATGACAAATGACTTAACTATAAATCACCAAACCAACCCTCACCCCAACTCCTGAGGTTAACTCTGTAAAATATTGGAAATAAAGAGAGTAAAATCTTTAATAAAACATCAAGTTGTTACTAACATAAACAAGTATAATGCAATAAATGAAAAGAATGAGTAGAATTAATCTGCACCAAAATCACATGACAACAGTATGATGCAAAAATACAGCTTGATTCCAGGGGGGCAATCATTATTGATGAAATTACTTCAATAATTTTCCAGTTGGACACTTGCAATTTTGAAACTTTTTAGAGAAAATTTTTGCAAGTTCTTAATTTTGTGTGTTCTTTCTCTTAAGTTCGCCTCTCTCCTTTGATATATCATCAAGGAGCATATTAAAATAGGTAACTTTGTAATGCTAATAATAACTAATCTTTGGATAGCTATAACAACGTGAAAGGTGGGTCTCTTGCTCCCATTTCCCACCCACTCAACTCTTTAATTCATCAAACGGGTTCGCAATTTAATCCTTTTCACTTCTCGCTAATTCCTCAGAATGCTGATTTTGTATTTCTTGTGCATATTTTCTATTTATTCTGGTTTATTGTTCGTTGTTCAGCCACTCCAAAGTCCTCGTTCTCTATCCAAGCAATCTCATAAAGTCTATGGCTCTGCGTTTGAAACCCAAGTCGAGTGGAGTGAAACAAGGGATAAGAATTCTTTTTCTATACAACCCCCAAAGTCTACCCACTGGAGTTCTGCCAAGCCCTTCACTTCTCTCAGTACGTCTGCTGAACTAACGGAACTTCCCACCCCTGATTTGTTGCCAACGCCTTATGGTATTCCAATGTCAAAAACCCTGTCAAAGCCCCAGAAATCAACATCGAAAACAACTGCCACCTCCAAGAAAAGGAAGATTCAACTTAGCGATTCTATCGGTGGTATTCCGATACATCCCAGAGGCTTAGATGATGTTCCGACTGATATTCCCCCTTCTGGTGGAAATAATGATCAAATAAACACTCTACCTCCCCACTCTGACACCGATGAAAAAGATGATAATGACGATGAAAAAGATGACAATGATAAAGATGACAATGGAAAAGATGACAATGGAAAAGATGATAATGATAAAGATGACAATGGAAAAGATGATAATGATAAAGATGACAATGATAAAGATGATGATGATGATACCCTTGCTGACAGTGACAAGATTGCTGCTCCGAGTGGAACCGAAGCAGATCAAAATAAATGCAAAGATATTATTAAAAAAAATCAGGAGTCACTTTTAACTTGGAACATACAACAAGCAAGAATTTGGTTAGTTACTGCGTAAATTGTATATCACACGTTTTTGATGGAAAAAAGAGCGCGGTGGGAAAGGACACATATCCAAGTTATGATTGGAACAACATGTTCAACGTAAAGCTCATTGAGGAAGGTAAAGTACGCATATCCGTCGGTAACGAAGGAACAATGGGAGTTGGTAGCGAAAAGGAAGGAGAGAACCTGATAATCTTTCGTGATAATGACCAAGTATGGAACTACAAACAAAACCCTGACTGCAGTTACATGTTTTTTACCGACGATGACAAAGTACTGAAGTTGGCCAACACGGACAACTTCAAAGTGCGATTGTTGGGCTGGAAGGCAGAGGTAGCATCAAAAGGCAAGAGTGGCGACTGTTACTTCAACCTCTACCCTGTAAATCAAAATTGTGTGGATATAATCAAACTTGAAAAAGGAGCAAAGTATAACATGGAACACACAAAGAGTTATCAATTACTTAGTTTCTGTCAGGATTGTGTAACAAACGCCAAAGATGGAAAGAAGTTCGCAGTAGGGAAGGGCACATATCCAAGCGATGATCTGAACCAAATCTTTGAGATAAAGCCCATTGAGGAAGGCAAAGTACGCATATCCATTGGCAATGAGGGAAATATGGGAATTGGAAGCGAAGAAACAGGGGAGAATCTGATTATCTTTGGAAATAATGATCAAGTGTGGAAATACAGACAAAATCCTGACTGCAGTTACACGTTCACTACGGACAATGAAAAAGTATTGACACTTTCTAACACGAACAGTTTCAATACATCAAATCCAGACTGGAAGGTAGAAGTAGCTTCAAAGGACACGACCGGAGATTGTAACTTCAACATCTACGCTGTTACTCAAGAATGCGAGGATATAATTTTGCTGAATTCAGGAGCAAAATTTCGCCTGAAACACACAAAGAGTCATAGATTTATTACATCCTGTACGTATTGCATATCCAAGGTCAAAGGTGGAAAGAAATACGCCGTGGGAAATGCGGCAAATCTACTCTATGATCGGAATAAGTTATTGAAGATCACAATCGTTGAGGATGACAAAGTACGTATTTCCTTTGACGAAGGAATTATGGGAACCGGACGAGAAAAAGGAGGGGAGAATTTGATTGTATTTGGGAAATATCACCAGGTGTGGAACTACGAGCAAAACTCTGACTGCAGTTACACATTTTCGACAGATGATGACAAAGTATTGACTTTGTCTAACACAAGTAACTTCCAAACATTGAATCCAGACTGGAAGGCGGAGGTAGCTTCATTGGACAACAGAGGTGACTGTAACTTCAACATCACTGTAGCTCCAGAGTGCAAGGATATAATTACCCTGAAAAAAAAGGCCAAGTTCACCCTACAACATACCAAGTGCAAACAATTGGTTGGTTACTGCAAGGGTTGTATAACCAACGCCAGCGATGGAAAAAAGAGCGCAGTAGGAATGGACACATATCCAGGCTATGATTGGTACAACATTTTCGAAATAAAAGTCGTTGCGGAAGGTAAAGTACGCCTATCTGTTGATAAAGGGGGAACTATGGGGATTGGAAGCAGTAAAGAAGGGGAGAATTTGATCATATTTAGTAATAAGGACCAAATATGGAACTACAGACAAAATTTTGATTGCAGTTACACGTTCTCTACAAATGACAAAAAAGTACTGACTCTGTCCAATTCGAATAACTTCAAAATATCAAATCCAGGCTGGAAGGTAGAGGTTGCTTCAAAGGACGACAGCGGAGACTGTAATTTCAACATCGCTGTCGCTCCAGAATGCGAGGATATAATTTTGCTGAAAAAGGGAAAGAAGTTAAACTTGGAACACACAAGGAGCAAAGTATTATTTAGTTACTGTACCGATTGTATAACAAACTCCATCGACGGAAAGAAAAGCGCAGTAGGGAAAGGCACATATCCAAGTGTAGAATGGTTCAACACTTTTGAGTTAAAGCTCGCCGGGGAAGGCAAAGTACGCATATCCATCAGTAACAAAGAAGCATTGGGAATTGGAAGTGATAAAGAAGGTGAGAACCTAATAATATTCAGTGATAATGACCAGGTGTGGACCTACAAACAAAATCCTGACTGCAGTTACACGTTCTCTACGCCTGATGACAAAGTATTGACTTTGTCAAACAAGAATAAATTTAATACGTCAAATCCAGAATGGAAGGCAGAGGTTGCCTCAAAGGACAAGTCTGGTGACTGTAACTTCAACATCTACGTTGCAACTCAAGATTGTCAAGACATAATTTCGCTTGAAACAGAAGGCAAATTTAACCTAGAACATACAATAAGCAATCGAATTCTTAGTTTCTGTCCGGGGTGTTTAATCAATGCCTTGGTTGGAAATAAGTGCGCAATTGGAAAGGGTACATATCCAAGCTATGATTGGAATACCTTGTTCTATCTCAAGATTGCAGAACAAGGTAAAGTTCGCATATCTGTTATAAATGGGGGAACCTTGGGGATTGGAAGCGATATAAAAGGAGAGAATCTGATTAACTTTGGCGAAAATGACCAAGTCTGGAACTATGAACAAAACCCCGATTGCAGTTACACGTTCTCCACAGACGACGACAAAGTTCTAACACTGTCTGATACAAATAACTTCCCAGCATTGAATCCAGACTGGAAGGCAGTAGTAGCTTCAAAGAACAGGACTGGTGACTGTAACTTTAATATCTACCCTCTAATTCGAAAGTGCGAGGATATAATTTCTCAGGGTAAGGGAGCTAAATTCCGCCTGGAACACACAAGGAGCTATCGGTTACTTAGTTACTGTCCAGGTTGTTTAACCAATGTCAATGGTGCAAGGAAAAGCGCCGTAGGGCAAGGCACATATCCAAGCGATGATTCAAACACTGTATTTAACTTCAAGCGGGTTGGAGATGGCAAAGTACGCATATCCTTTGGTAACGAAGGAATAATGAGTATTGGAAGCGAAGAAAAAGGAGAGAATCTGATAGTCTTTGGAAATAATGATCAAGTGTGGAAATACAGACAAAATCCTGACTGCAGTTACACGTTCACTACGGACAATGAAAAAGTATTGACACTTTCTAACACGAACAGTTTCAATACATCAAATCCAGACTGGAAGGTAGAAGTAGCTTCAAAGGACACGACCGG